>VXAC01002715.1:210312-293693 GCA_013399225.1 Rhipidura dahli | reverse complement strand
GCAGCGGCGGCGACCAATGCGGGGCCGTAGGAGCCCTGAGTGGCAGCGGCGGCGGCCAATGGGAGGGCGCGGGGGGCGGGCGCACGAGGCCGCGGGACAGGCGCATGCAGGGATAAACAGAGGGAATTGGGGCGGGGGGCAGCGGGGCTGTTGTTGGGGTCGGAGCGTTCCGTAACCGGGCGGGGCCCGAGCGGGGCCTCTGCCTTCCTGGGGCACGGGGAATGAGCGCCCGGGCTGCCTGCGGAACCGCATCCTGCGGGGGAGCGGGCGGTGGGGAGCTCCCGCACCCCCCGGTCTGTCGTGGGGCTCACAGGACAGCCTTTCCTCCTCCAGAATTTTATGGAGAGTGATAAGCCTGGGATCAGTCAAGGCTTTAGAAACGGAGATATCTAATACACCTGTCTCTGCCTTGGTACCTATGGTGAACACGTATTTTATCAGCAATTTTTTTTCGAACATTAAAAATTCCTACGGAACCTACTAGGTTGTAGTCCTAGGTTGGACTCGATGATCTTAGAGGTCTTCTCCAACCTGATTCTGTGCTACTTTGCTTTGTGTAGTATAAGAAATGTATTCAAAACAAATGCAGTAAGCTAAAGGTTTTGTTGGGTTTTTTGTTTTGGTTTATTTTTTTTGTTTTGTTTTGGGGTGGGTTTTTTTGTTTGTTTTTTAATACAGCCATCTGTATTTCCACAAACGCATAGAAAATTGTATCACCGAAAATAGAACTTCATGGGTGGGTATTTGCTTTGTAACTAGAGCTGCAGATTGCCTGTTTTTTCATTTGATTTCTGGGTCTTATTTTCATAATCTGGATTTCACCACAGTGGGTAACTAATTCAAAATCCAAGGGATTAAGAAATACCTGTGGTATTTGTCTGGCTTAAATACAGAGATGTGCAAGTGTTGACTGGTAATTGTATTGTATCTCGCATTTTTTTTTCATTCTAGAGCAGGTCTTGTAATTGGGAATTTATCAACATTTCCACTGGGGTAATTTTACAGGATTATCCGCCCTCTGTTCTTCCTGCTGGTTCATCTGGACTCAGTGGAGTTTGCTGCTAGCAATGGAGCCTTCTGTGGGGGTTTATTCATGCTATTGCTGAAATGGAGCCCTTCGCATTTGGATTAACTCTTTGTTCACTTTTCACCTGAATCGCTTGGATCAGCCCATGTTTAAAAAGGATCCTGCCATGCATCTCTTTTCTGTTTGCATTCTGAAGTTGAACTCTGAATACAGTCTCATATTCAGGCTGTTTACTGTGCTTGAATTTTAGAGGAAGAACTGAAATATAAAGATACATGAAACTGTAATACTGCATGGGCAGGTAAATACGTTTGACATTTTTTACATGAAGACTCGAGAACATGTTATGAAGGGTCTCAAATTGAATGAGCATGGTACCTCTTTAAGATAGGGTTGTACTAAATATTAGGAAGACATTCTTTTAACCAAGTGCAATGTTCATGATGGAAACTACTGTCTTTAAAATGGTTCAGAGGCTGAGCAAACTAAAAATTCTTTCCCTACATATGAACAAAAGAATCTATAGTTGAAAACATGGCTGTATAAATAAAAATGTTGCTGTTAATCTGTCACCAAAACACTTTAATATTAGTATTTGTAGTGCAGTGTGCCATGCTCTTTGGCTCACCACCATGCCCAAGAGTCCATATGAACCAGAATTCTTCCATCCACTTGTGCAATCCCTGTTGCAGAGGCCCTGTTTCTATCTGCTAACAGACTATTGAGTTTTAAATTATTATCTGGTTTTGTCATGTCCTTTTGGCTGTACACTTGTGTATGTGCAGTCTGACCATTATATCCCAGTCTCAAATGTGGCCACTTAAGGCAAAGATTCTACACAGAATCTTTAGGAATGAGGATGCCTTTCAGTCTTCAGAACTGAAGGGATGTACAGGAATTGACACTTATTTCTATAGGGCTTTTATGGTCAGGAAATTACATGTAGTATTGAAAGGTTGTAGTTGTGTATGGTGAGCTTTAAAAAGCTACCAGTGACCTTAAAACACCACAAGAGTATTCTCAACAGACCCAGCCACCAGATGTTAGTTCTAGTGGCATGAAGGAGAGGTTGACCCATGCCCAGCTGCATGCAAAGTGTGTGGGGTTTTTAATCCACGTACTGAGGTTTTACACTAAGTCCCATGTCAAAGTACTGACATTACTGATTCTAGTCTAAATTTAGCCTTCTCCGTGGTGTAATTTTGAAAGCTTTATGCATAAATTGCTCAGACTGAGTCACTGCAGGGTTTAATCTGTTTTGTTCCTTCTAAAGTGTTGGTGCTTCACACTTGGAAGTGTGATTGTTGTACAATACCCTGCAAGATTATTAGCATTGTGTTAAATGACATAATTTATGTTCTTCCATTGAAATTGGGTTGTACAAGTCCACTCAACAAGGGAATCTTGGCATAAGCTTGGGGACCTGCACTCACAGTTTCTGCATGGAGCAATTTCTGCAGCTGAAGTCTTGGAGAGTTTACAAATGCTTAGGCAGGTCCCAAAGAAAAAGCTGTTTAAATGCTTGACATGTACTTTTAGCTACTAATTGCACTTCCAAGATGGTGCTTGTTTAAAAAAAAAGATTGGCAGCAACTCAGTTTTTCCTTTTGTAAGACTGCAACATGAATCCTTTTGTTAATGCCTTGGAAGCCTTTTTCCTAGTGTATGAATCAAGGAGGGACTAGGAGCAGTAAATACATACAGTTGTTTATTTCAGAACTAAAATACTTGCTGTTAGGATTCCAATTTATGCTACAATGGAGATCTGCAGGAAGAGATTGATTTGACTTTAGGTTTTTTTTAGACTGGGAATGCTGTTAGTTGTTTTATGGAGGCTGCCAACTCAACATTGTGATCACAGCCTGGATATTTGGATGGCTCTCTTGTGCATCTTAGTTCATGTTCCTCGTGTGCAGCCTTTATTCTGCAAGTGAAGGGGCTCCCTACTTGAAGGCCTTCCTAAAGCTTTTGTTCCATTTTATAATACCAGTATCTCCAAAGCATCCTTTTCTTAACAAGGCAGCAGTTTCAGTTAAAAGACTGGGGGTTTTCTAGAACCTGCTGAAGCAATTGGAGTGATGGCTCCTGTCATGAGGGTGCAGCATCTTGCCATGGTTAGGAGACCAGGAATATACAATAATGTCATATCCTGCATACTACAAATAATATGTGCAGCTTTATTGCTTGAGCTATTTCGGAGTATATTGATGGGTGAGATGTGGATCCTGCACATTGATCGGACTGAAAAGCTGCTCCACAAAAGTATCTCTCTGCATAGATCAGTTTGCAGAGTCAGGGTTCAGAAAAAAACTTGCTTCAGTGGCAGATCTTTCATGTGATTTTTGCAACAAAGGCCACGTTTAGCCAACACCTACGAAGACGGAAGGCTTGAAACTAAACTAAAACACCACCAGGATTGGCCGTGCACCATCTGATGGGTATCACCTGTCAGAGCAAGGAAATGGCATCATCATGGCTGAAAATAAAAAGTATTGAGATATTTTATGCCACGCTCAGACCATTAATACTTTTAAATATTGTTTTAAAGACGTTCTAACAGTTACTCACCCAACAGAGGAGCTTTGTCTGACAAAGCAAAGGTCCTGGGGACTAAGGAATTTCACTGCTGCCTTAATCACAATTCATCTGCAGAGTACTTTCAGGAATGAGAGCTTTTAGGAACAAGTATAAAGTGTGAAGAATAATTAAAACTAGTAAGGAATCCTTTTTTGATGAGAAACATCATGAAAAATCCACCTCTGTAAATTTGCAGTGGTCAGTCATGGATAGGTGCTTTCTGTGTAGGGAGCAGTGGACTAGATCACCTCATGGTTTCTTCTGATTTAGTAGGTCAGGACTTCTCCCCAGTGGCAGAATTTGGAAAGCTGCTGCTTGGGTTGCTCATTAGATGCACATAATCCGTGTCAGTACAACTGTTGTCAGAGAATGCTCAAAACCAACCAGTGATGTGGCTGAGTGGTGATACTTCGTTGCTTAAAAAAACCCAACCCCCACAACCTCTAAACCCCACTTTCTTAGCTGAGTATCCGTGTTGGTTTTCAGTGTTGTCTCACAAACAGCTGCATCAACATGACAGAGAGAGGTGATGCAGTGGAACATGGGGACAGGAAAGAAGTCTTGAGTTGGTTTTGCTGCACAAGAGTGTGGTTTTGGAAAAACATTTTCAGGCTTGTTGGTTAAATTTGAAGCAAAACCAATCTGAATAATTTTGCTTGCTGTCAGGATGTGGCTAGATGGGTAAAGCATCAGCTGTGCAATGAGTTCTGTAACATCCTGACCTTCAGTCAGTTTAGCAGCACTAATACTAACAAGCATTTAGGTAGGTATCCAAAAATTGTGTTTTAAGAAGGCAGAGATTTATGGATTTAGATACTGATACCACTTTGTCAAGCTCTAGGTCAGTTCTGTAGCAGGAATGCTGAAGATGAGCTCATGTCCAAACTTCATTTAAAGTAGCTGAGTTCTCTCTTTCTCCCTAATTCTGTTGTAAGACTAAGAAATAGTGTTTCGTGTGGTGACTTTGTGTTTTCCCCCATGAAACAACAGAAATGTGGTTAGCATTCTGCAGACGCATAAAGGAACATGTGGTAAGGGACGTGTTTGTGCATGTGCCAGTATTTAGAATAGCTTACTGAGTTGCACCAAGATAAGAAGTTTGCACTAGTTCTTGTCTGCTAAACAAGAATCAATGTTCCAGGTATTGTGAAGAATCATAACTAAATTGTCAAATACGATTGGATGCTACCAGTGGAGTGGCAGTTGGTATTGTATTAATGTTTTGGAGTGTAAGACCATTCTCAGATTTCTAGAGACATTTGTAGGTGAAGCTCCTAAGCCTTAGTCTTCCTGCCTACATTTATAAAACCTGAAGCTAAATGTTTTACAGCACAACTGTTCCTTTTAAAGCTGGTCTTTTAGGTCCCATCTGACTTGTACAGTATACAGTTCTGTAATGCAATGCAGTTTATGTAAATTCTTAAAGTAATTAGTGAACCTGACATCTCTTTAATGTATTGGCATTTCAGAATACACTAGCAGAATGTGCAAAAAGCTGAATGCTGTGTAGTACTCATTAACTAGCCAATGTGGTTCCAGGGATACTAGTTAAGGTCAGTCTTTGCTTTGCAGTTTGGTTTTGTGTTAGTGTTTGTTTTGTATACAGCAGCCTTTTACTATAGTCATAATTAGATACAATTTCTGATAATTAGGAACTATTCTAATCATCTGGGCCATGTTTGCTACACTGAGAACATTTGGACAACGTATTTCTAATGATTATATGTTGTGCACAGTAAGGGGTGGGAATTTGAGGGATTTTTATCATGAGTCTGATAAAACAGATCTGCCTTGTAGTCTGTCTAGAAGATGGAGCAGTGAAGGACCTCTGTGCTGAATTGTGCCTTTTGTACTCTGACCATTTTAGAGTTCTCTTTTGAACCCAAACTAGTTTTTATAGCAGCTGAACATGGAAGTGGCAACTGCTTCTTTGCATTAGTGAAATGATGGTAAACAAGTTTTTCACACTGTGCAAGGTGTAGAGGATTACACGGACACCATTAAAATACTGGGCTGCACTTTGCTTATCTGTGGGAAACTGTAATAGGCAGGGTTTGGGTAGAAAAAGTCTAAGTTTGGAAAATGACATCTTCCCTATGCCTGCCACTGGCAGCTGGAACCAGTCAGTTTGCATTTCTGTAAACAAGTAGTTATGAAGGACAAAGAAACCTTAATTATATTTGAAATACCTGCAGGTCAAAATTTAATATGATCTTAAAAATACAAAATGACTGAGTTTTGAACTTAACAAAACTTAAAGCCTATTCTAGTCACTGCTCCCTCGTCTAATGGAGTCTTCCTGATTTGAAGACAGCAAGTAAATCCTTTGACATTTATGGCCCAGTTTATCTGAACCAGAATGCTTTGCCTGAGTTTCAGGAGGGTTATGTTTCATTTTAGTCAACTTTGGCTAGATTAAGGGCTTTGCTGAACCTTAACAGTTTTATAGATTTTTGAAAGGATATTAAAGCATTTGTCAGCTTCTGATTTTTCTCTAGTAGAACTTATATATGCAAATTCAAATAAATCATCTGATTAGTAATATTATGCATGAATTAATGGATATTGGCTTAATGAGTATGTTGTATTTATTATTACACACGTATGTCACATGTATGTTCACATCCCACTGCATTATCTTAAGTCTGAAAAAGAGGAAGGGTGACTCGTGGGTTTGTATTGGCAGTCATGTAAAATTGCAGTTTTAGAAGTCCTCAAAATAGGATGGAGAAGCATTACATCCCTGATGAAGCCATTAAATCTTAATATGCTAACAGCCACTAAAATGTGATCTGTAGCAAGTGAAAAAGTACTTGGAATGAATCAATTGACTTCGTGTTGACTCAACAGCTTTTTTTATATTTTTAATTTAGATTATTCCAACATTAGGCTATAAATTGGGTTAAAGGGATCTTGACACTTTCCCATGTGTTGTAGTTGAGTCTCTTGGGAGTGGGGAGTGTTTCAGGAGTTGTCCTTGTGCTGCTGCAGTTCTGCCTGTGCCCACAGCTGGTACGTGCCATCCCTCCCCACATTAGGGAAATGGAAATTTTCAATTTACCGCATGTGTTCTGAAAAATTCAGGTTTTGGCCCTTAGCTGATTTCCCAATCGGATTTTTCCTAGCTTATTTTTTCAATACTAAATACTTATTGTGAAAAAAAATAAATTACTTGAACAGCCTCTTTCAAATAAAATGCCAAGAGTGTTTGTACTAGTCCACAAATAATAGGTGTTTACACAACAGACTTGATATTTGCCTTGAAGTAGCACACTAGCAGGGAAAAAATAAATATGTGGTTTCTTGCAACACTGGTGTTTTTGTATATATTTCAATAAAGGGATCTGGTTCATGTCTACAAAATTAAATGTAAGATTGTATTTCAGTAGATTAACAAGTCCCTAAATTTCTGTTTATTCAGCCTCAAAATATTTGTGATTTTAATTCTAATGTACTGTAGTATGGATTTCTTGATTTTGAGGGAGATTTAATTCTTTCAGGGTTTTTTTTTTATCTTTTGGATGATGACCCACACCTGCTTTCCTGAACTTTGGTTTATCTGCTTGTGTATAGTAGCAAAATATATTTTGTAGATGTTGCATGTTATAATACATTATAGCAAAATATATTTTGTATAAAATACATGCATAAAATGTGTAACATAAATGTATACTGTATACTATAATGCAACAAAAATATACATTATGTAGCAATTGTATTTCATAGCAGGATGCAAGTATACTTTCATATTATGGTGTATACCTGCTAGTAGTTGGGAAATCCAAAACTACAGGCATATGTTAAGATTTATATTTAGAAAAACAAAGTTTCAATTTAGTATGTTTTGAATAAGGCATTTATAGAAATAAGATAACATGAAATTTAGAAGGCTTTGTAGGAATAGTATCAGGATACAGAAAAAAGTATCCAGTTCTCTTGTTTAAGTTTTATGTCTTAGGAGGGTGGAGTGATGCCAAATCATTTGAAATAAGAATTTAGCTGAAATACATTAAATTTACTTCACAGGGCGCTTGAGGTTTAGCTGGGATGCTTTGGGTATTTGCTTCCTTTCCTCATCATGGTATCTTGCCCATGAATATTTTCCATCAGTTTTCAGTATTGACATCACTCTCTAGTTTGTTGCCCAGGCATGGAACAGGCTGAGGATAAATTCGGTCATTGAGTCAACTCATCAAGTCAAGTGTGTAAATTCTGCAGGGACTGACCTTTATCATAAACCCTGTTCAAGCTGCTGTTGCTTCTCCGTGAGGAGGTGACAGATGTTGTCATCCTGGCCAGGGATAGTGTTGTCGCTTATTTGCCTGTACTTCAAGCTGAAATGTAATTAAGTTCCCATAGAAATTCATTACTTGTTGAGTAAAGTGCCACCCATGACAGGACAGGGAAAGCAGCAAGCTTGATTCATTTTGGAAAAGCACTTTTTAAAGAAGGGGTAGCGAGTCTTTGAATAGGAAAGGGCAAATCTGCAGTTCTATAGTAAAATTGAAATACAGCACTATGAAATTACCTTAAAGATTTTTTTCCAAAGCACAGTAGTTATCTTTTAGAGGTACTTCTGTTCCCTTTGAAGAGGGTCACTCTTTGGGGTTGAAAGCAGTAATTCCTGTTAATTCTAATAAAGCTCAACAGTAGAAATTAACCCTTTATATACAGGTTAGCATATCTGATTAGCCTATACATTGCTAGAACTGCTACAACCTTAAGTTATCTAAAAAGCAATGTACTTTGCCTTCAGTTAGGATTTCAGACTTTGTTTAGTGTTACTGTTTAACTGGGTGAGGGTAGCTGGAAGCAAGAGTTTGCTTCCTGCTACAGGAGAAGAGATTTTGTGTCAGTGTGGCCAGAGGTGCCATTATGATGGTGTCCTGATTTCAACAGCTGCAAATCCACACATGCATACCTGCTATACAAGAATAATAACACAGGAAGCTAGTCTCCCTCAAATACATATTTCTTTCCTCTTCCCCCCCTTAGCCAGTTTAATTCTCTTCACCAGCTCCTTTGTTATCAGACAAAAGTCAGTGCTGATGCAAGAGTGAAGTGGAAATACAGGGTCCTGGGGAGGAGGAACTGCAGCAGGACCAGCTTAGTTCTGCTTCATGCATTGTAAAACCACAGTGCAAGTGGTAGAGGGTGTGGAGGATCCTAAATTAACTTTGAATTCAAAACAGACCAGTCAATTTAAGAAACATTTATATTTGTGGGGAAGGTCATTGGAACCCATTTTTAAATGAAACTTGGATTGCATGGAAAAGAGCTTCAGGGTTAAAGGCACAAGGTTACAAAAGAATGGTCTGGGGTGAGCTTCCAGTGTGAGGGTTTGGAGAGAGAAAGGGAAAAAAAAAGTCTCTCGTATGTGCTATTGTTTTCTTATGAAATCTTTGAGCAACTTAATAGATTGCTTTCTATCCTGCTACTTTTCAGCAGTTCAGAAGTAATTTATTTGGCAAGTAATACTGCAGTGCATCAACAAATGGAAAATATTGTCCAATTGTCTTGTTACTTCTCACTTTATTAGATTAGATTTGCATAGTTCATTCACTGTTTTTAATTAAAGTAGCTGAAAGTTTGAGTAATTCTGCACTTGATCAGGTGTGGTGCTACTTCGTTTACTTTCTCCTCCTGGCTGTTTCCTGATCTGCATTAGTGCATTTCTGACAAGTAAAAGCAAGTAAAGGGGGAGGAGGGGGAGTCAAAAGGAGTCACCAACATGAGTTAGGAAGTTTCAGAAGCAGAGTTGTAATGCTTCAGCATTGGGATCTTGCGCTATTTCTAAAGGTGCTCCCAGATTTGTAAATGGGTTTTATTGATGGTTCATAGTAAGTATTGAAATAGTTATTTCAGAATAGTTGATTAGATCAGTTAAAATTGTGTCTGAACAGTGTGTTGCTCTTACTTGTTCATCGTTTTCTACACAGTTTTAGGATTCAAGTTTTCCTAATTTAAAGATGATGTTTTAGGGGCAAGCTTGATATCTACATCCATAGTAATAGTATAGAAGATTTACTTGGCCTGCAGGAGTTGTCCAATGCATTTAGTTTTGAAATCAAGTTAATTTATCTTAGTATTGTAGAAAACATTTCAGGAAATGAAGAATTCCTGTAGTATTTTCTTTTGGTGCTTAAAAAAAACCCCAAAACCTTAGTCTCAAAATAACTGCTCACTTACCTATTTTGTTTAAATCTTCCTCCTCATCATCTTCCAATTACATAAAAATGGCAGGAGGGTAGAACAGGAAAAAAAATGTCATCGTCTTTCCTGCCCTGCCACTCAGAGCAGACTCATTTCTCCATTTTGAAGACATTATTTATTGGTAGTTTCCGTAGTCACCTGGAGCATTAACTACCTCAGAGTCCAGCTTCCACTTTGCACATGTCCATAGCCAAGGATACTTATCATTCCAAAAGTCTTGTCAGGCAATGAGCTGAACCCCCTTCATTCTTCTCCAGGGAGCAGCGTATCTAAACCAGCTTGGCCTCCAGCAAGTCCTTCTCCAGGCCACCAGCTCCTCCTGACACGGTGCCTCTGTGGCCCTGGTGCTGCAGCTGGGTGTGCACCCCAGGAGCTCGTGGTGCTGGTAGTGACACTGTCATTGTCCAGGACAGTTCCAAGGCCAGTGCCCAGCCTGGCTGTGCATGACCTGGCTGCAGCCATGGCTGTAATCTGGAGAGACAGGCACGGCAGGTGCAGCTCCACCTGGGAACATTTGGCTTTGTCTCCAGCGGTCTGTTCTGAGTGAAGCCAGAGCCAGAGCTCCATCACCCACCTGCTGTAGTAGCCAGCTTTGTCAGCTCTTCTTCCAGCAGGTTGCCCTCCCTTAACATAACCCTCAGGTTTTTTCCTTCTCTTTCTGGTCCTTGTCACTTTTCCCTGAAGGGGCTGTTGGTCCCTGCTTCCTTCCCCTCACTCTGTCCCAATGCCTGTCTCTCTGCATCCCCTGTACAAACAAGGGCTTAAAACAGTGTCTGCACTAGAGGCTTGAGATCTAATTCCTTGTGCCAGACCTTGTGCACTGTTGACCTCACTGGCCTTGCTTGGCTCAGTTTCTTTGGGGTAAGGGGTGTTAATTCTGGGTGGGGACTGAGTAACCCAGGGTGGGAGTGGGCAGCCACACTCATTTTGCCTCTCAAGCTCTTCTGTTTTCACAGCTATTAAAATGACAATCTTAATAACCTGGTACAAGATCGTAAACAATTTCATTTGCATTCAAACATACTTAAATGTCCTTTTCATTAAATTTGTGTAGTCTGGAGTGTGTTCCAGGAATCCATGTCATATCTTTGTTATAAAGATTTTCTCTTTTACAAACTGATTTACTGTATGTGATAACAACCTAACATTAATGGTGCTTCCACCATGTGTGTTGGTGCAAGTGAAAATTGCAGGTCGTATAAGCTCTTTTGAAAATTGCCTTGATAATTGTTAAAAGCTGCAGTTACCAATGGTTCTAAGGATGTTCAACACTATTTTATGGGTCTTACTAAAAATTGCTTTAGTCTGACAAAACTCTTATCACTTAATCTGATATTTACCTCAGCTTTTCTGTTTTACTGTAGCAGCTCTGCAGGTGCTAAATTTGGATTTGGGGAGGTGGAGAAAGGAGACAGTAAAAGAGACTGATTTTCTTGAACTGCTGCATGCTGTGAAGTTTTGAAATGCAATTCAAGGTGTTGTGGTTGTATTTTATGCTGTCCTGTGAAATGCAGCCCAAATTTAGCCTTCCTGTCAGTTCTTGAGAAATTTTGAGTTCTGGGCGATACATGAAGATGTGCTAATTAATGCCTGGTGTGACAGTACCCTTGATGTGACTGATGGCAGTGATGTCCTCGGGCAGCAGCAGCTCCTTCAGCCAGTGGGCTCTCTAGCATTTGCTGCTTTTTTGGCACCTGGTAGTCCTAAACAGCAGGCACTCATCCTCTAAGAAATGCAGCAGTGAGGGAGGGAAAACCATCTAGAGCAGGAACTTTGTTGAGGGGAGGGTGGTGCAGTGGATGGACCGGGAGTGCAGGGTCACCAGGATCCAGTGTTAAACCCTCACATTCTTAAATCTCTAATTGTTTTAGTGTACATTAACAAAACCCACTGGAAAAGTATGTCATCCTCTTTTAGTAGTGAGCAGTGAAACGCTGCTGGTACCAGCAAAGCTGTTAATTAGTGCATGTGATTGAGTGTGCTCTGGGGAGCATTCGTGTTCCTGTACTGAATGAGATTTCTGTCTTTGCTATACCTGCTTCTCAAAAAATTGGAACATATTTATTAATTCAGGGAGAGGCAGGAAGAGAAAGCAGTAAATGTGTGAGGAAGGTAAATGTTTCCTGACAAGCTGGAGCATTCCTACATGGTCTTTGTGAATTATATGTAATTATACATTGAAATTTCAGAAGAGATGCTCTGTACATTACTTTGGTATATACTCTTGCACCAGTTTCATAGTTATTTCAGGGAGAAGTTATGCTTTTGCCTTTCTGGTAAGGATAATCCACTCTTGTTTAATTAGTCAAGTTTGATGAAAAGAGTGTTACACTTGGTGATTCCAACACCCTGGGTACTCAAGTGCCTTCACTCTGGAAGGAGCCTCACCCAGCTGCTATTTATAATCTGATCCTTTTACCCACAATTCCTTTCTTAAAGGGGAATTTCTTTTCACTGCAGGAATCTGGTTTTGACCAGTAGTGGGAGTGGGAAAGTGAAGGAGGAGTGTGACTTAGTAAAAGGGCTGTTATATTAAAGTAAGCATGTGATGCCTAAAAGCTTTATTTTAATTAAGATGCATAGTTATCAGAAAGGTTTTCGCGGATTTCTGTTGTTTTGTTTAACATGCAAAGTAAACATTTTTCAGTAAAATCAGTAAACAGATTATAGGTGGTTGGTAGTCTTATTTACTAGGACTTATTCTTTGATTATTTTATATAATGACAACATTTTTCACTTTGTCCCAGGAAATGAAAAAATGAGAAAGCCTTAAAAGACCTGGTGGGAAGATGTCCTCCTAAATTTGACCAGTATAGCTGCTTGTTTATTGAGTGGGTTTGGGTAGTAGTGTAGTACTGCTGTGAAGTATTTTGCTGAATCATCACATAATATTGCTTGTAATGTGTTTCTAAGTGTGATATGAGCCAGCATTGGTTAATTTCTCTGTTTCATAGAAATAGATTTTTAGCTTGTTGCTTGTTGGAGAGGAATGTTTGTTTCTCTCTCATGGTGCATGGTTGAGTATGGTAAAAAGAACCTAGAAAATTATTCTTATGAAGTTCTCAGGAATGATGTGAAAAAGAGTGAGAAAAATTAAGTTCAATTTCAGTATTAAATAACTGGCTGAAGAAAGTGATAGAAATATATACCTTGGGTGCAGTATTTTCAGATTGCAGAAAGTAAGGTGAAGGTTGGATTAAAACCTGCCATTTTGCAGACTTGAAAATCTGAGGATCTCTTTGAAACCCTAATTCTTTTCTTGATGCTGATTTGTGTGAAAAGTTGAGAATGGCAGTAACCTGGAACTGATAGATAATCAAAGTTATCAGCAAATATGTTCTGTAGGAGTATGAGAGAGATCCCAGTGGTGGTGATCATCCTTTTTTGAAGTTTCATTGTTGAAGAAACAAGAGCCTGCAGTGGGATGTGTCGGGAGGGATGCACAACATAGCCATGGAAGGTGGTGGGACACAATTTTTAAATTTCTTTGCAGATTCTGGTAAATTATTGCAGGGGGCTGAGGGGGGGACTAGACTGTTGTCTGTCATTTTAGGAGCATCAGGAATCTCTGTTTTTCTATTTTACAGCAGTGTTTCCCATCCAGCAACATTTGAAAATGGGCACATTATCTTTATCTGTAGGTTTGAAAAATATTTGGTATAACAGTCTAATATGAAATTTAACTGAAACAGGAACTACCTTCTAAAGAATTCTCAGTATATATATCTCTCAATTAATTACTTGCCTTTTGATTTCAATAGGAATGCCCAAGGAAAAGTACGATCCACCTGATCCACGGAGGATGTACACAATTATGTCCTCAGAGGAAGCAGCCAATGGAAAGAAATCACACTGGGCAGAGTTGGAAATAAGTGGTAAGAGACTGAGGCATGGTCCTGAATTATGAACTCACTGCAGGCAGTGTGGGCTTGGACAAGTCTGGAGGGGAGTTGCCTACCCTGGAGTGAGAACACTGGGATAGCAGCTGCCAGCTGTGGTGTGTGTGGAGCGAAGAGCTTGGGTTGGGATAACACAGGGAGCTGTAGGAGGGGTAAGGTTGGGCAGGTGGGAAATCCCCATGTATAGGAAAGTTGTCAAGGTGAGGATATGGATGTGAGCTCTTGTGTTTTAAGAGTAAGTGAGGGAGAGCATGAATTTGAGATCTAATTTGTCAAAGAGAAGAGGGTGAAGTTGGGGTTGGTCTATAGTGGTATTTTCTTACTGTAAGTAATGTAACAGTGAGGTATTAGTCCATGAAGCAGAAGTTTTCCTTTTAAAAGCAGTTGTACATTTGGCTTTGTTCTTAAGATTAAAGACCAAAATCTCCACAGCCTGTGTAAGCTTTGAGATACTGTTGGACTTCTGAGTCTTTTCTGAAAAATAAGATAATGCTCAGAATTCATAAGCATGTATGTCAACTGGTGTGGACCACCAGTGTCTCTTGATTTGTAGAGTAAACCCTGCGTTTGCTACAAAAAGTATGTTTACAAGGAAATTCAAGCAAATATTTTAAGAATTAAAAAATATTTTGTGATGTTTAAAACTTAGGCTCTAATTTTGTTTAAATATGGAGGTTCTTTAAGCAACTGCTAAAATTGCCATGTGGGATTTGTAAATGACTGTTCAGTAGAGGAATTTATGGAAGAAGGATTAAAACAGTTCTTCAAATTGTGAAGAATCTTTCTATGCAGTTCACTGAATCTGTCTTGCTTCCAGTACCATGTGCCTCACCATGTGAATAGCATTCTTTACTGAAGGTTACAGATGCAGAAACCTAGTTAAATGCTGCTTCAGGAATCAGCATTATATATCAGCATTAGGCTTGGAATCCTCTTGGACATCTGCTGCCCTGCATAGGAAGTGCATTAAGTGATGGCTCTTTGCTTTCATGCCTGGTAATCTCACTGCAGACTGATTCCCGCCAAGGGAGGTGCTGGAGTGGAGAGCCTGGATCAGGGATGTTGGTTGGAAATCCTTTCAGCTACAAGGCTTTCTATGATCACAGTCACCTGTTTGCATTGGGAGTGGGGAAGAGATGTTAATTCAGCTTTAAAAATGCAAAGAACTATTGATTTGTATTTAAAACCTTTCAAAAGATTCCTTAACAAGCATTAGAAGATCATAAATCCCTTAAGAACTGTATGCATTTGCCTTGCTCAATAAAATGTGCAATGTTTTTGTTTCACTAATGTTCACACTGTCCTTTCCTTGCAAAATACTTGGTCACATAATACAGAAAGCCACAGAAGTTTTAACTGATCTCGTTTAAATCACGTTTTTTCACTACAGGCTTTTTTATGCCCCTCAGTTTGTTAAAATTCACTGGAAATTATACCAGTATTAAACATTTCACTGCCAGGGACTGACTCCCAGAAACACGTGTCTCAGTGTAACCTTCCCTGGGCACTAAATATGAATTCTTTTATTTTGAAGAAAATCAAAAGGAAAGGAATTACAAAGTGTGTGTGTTGGTTTAATATTAACCAGACTGTTGTTAACATTGATGACTCACAGTGGAGATTTTAAAGTTGTTCTGACTAACTTTTTGCCTTGGAGAAACTGGTGTTGGTACTCCTAATGCTTTTGGTACAGTGAGATGATTTATGTAAATGAAAAGGGATTTATCCCTGAAAGAAAAAAAAGTCTTGGAGAGAAGAAATATTTTGAGACCTTCTGATGGTATCTCACATTCCTTGCATGCAGCAGTGTAAATATCTTGATTCTGTTACACAAATCCATGTTTCCACCCTCCAGTTTATACAAAAAAAATCATACCTTTTAAAAATATCTGGCAATAGTTGATACAGCTTTTAGTTGAATGCCAGATGGAAATCCATGTTCTCAACTAAGCATCTTAGTCACCCTAAATATAGTGTTTCTATCTGTTCTTGGCTGGATTAATGCCATAGAGTAAAGATTTTTGGTTTGAAAGATGTGTGGAAATAAGGGGTGAACCAAAGCACTGTCTTTCATTTCAAACATAAACTATAATTGAAGAAAATCTATTTCTTACACCTCTGTTAATGATAAATTCATGGTCATCTAGTCAATATGTTTTGTCTTGTATGGAACTAGAGAAGGACAGATATTTAAGCCCTAAGTATGGATTGGGAAAAACAGTCTCAAGTATCCTTGGTAATATCTTGCATTCTCTCACACAAAGACTAATTATTCATCTATAGAATCAGCGATTAATGGAATTTTCATTTAATAAAATAATAACAATAAAACCCGCAAGCAAAACTCCCCCTCAAGTTCCCCAGCCCTGCACATACTTGAAAAATGTGCTGTTATTGCCAAATCTCTGTATTTTAAATATTCTGTTTTCTCTTGTACTTCTCTTCCACAGGGAAAGTGAGAAGCCTAAGTTCATCGTTGTGGACACTGACCCATTTGACAGCTTTGCATCTCAGTGACAATTCCTTATCCCGTATTCCTTCAGACATTGCCAAGCTTCACAATCTGGTATATCTGGACTTGTCCTCTAATAAAATTCGCAGTTTACCAGCAGAGCTCGGAAACATGGTGTCACTCAGGTATGTAAGTCCTAACAGGAGTTAAAATTGTTCTTTTATTATCTTTGTAGCAACAGCTCAAATTTCAGCATAAGTAAATTCCCCTTTCCTCCCTTCTTGTCTGCCTCCCTGAATACTTGCTGTGGGCTGTGCAGCTACAGCAGTACTGGCTTTTCTGTGATCTCCTGTTCTGATGTATGACAGCACAGAATGAGCCTCAGAAGTGCTTGGTTTGATGGCAGTCACCCATTTTATATTTTTCCTAGTCAGGTTTCCTCTCAGGCATCTCTTTACAGATTCTTTTACAAATCTTTTGTGTGGTGTTTTTCTCAAAGAGTAAGTGAAGCACCAAAAAAAAAATTGCTTTTAACTCATAGTAAGGTAGGAAAAAGGTCAGATGAAACATTTATAATCGTGTTAACTACAATGTTTTCCTCTTTATTCACGTTTAGTAATTATTCTTAATGATAGTTCTTCTTCTGTTTATTGTATAACAATTGCAACATGTCTACTATCATCTCCTCCCCACCTTTGCTGTGATGTAACTGCATTCCTGTGCAAACTGGGGAGGAGAAAAAATGCTCTAATCACTGCTTTTTGAGGGTTTTTTTCCTTCAATTTTGGAATGCCAAGATGTACAAAGTTAGCATGGAATGAAAACTTTTGGAAGTAAATATGAAAAATGATGCCTATTTAGATTATACTTAAGGCTGCAGCATTTTACTTTGAAAAAACACTGTTACATAAATATGTAAATTATTTATATAAGACTAAATATTTACAGGCAACGGGCTTCTGCCCTTGACCCAAAGGAAGAGCTTTATCTTAGGTTTATTAGACAGTTGCCACTAACTGCCTTCATTGCTATTAATTTTGAAGATACTTACGAACAGCTTTCTCAAATCCAGAAAATACAAGAGTCTGGAAATAAAGAGAATGTTACTAGAAGTAAAGACAATGATAGAGAAGTGGACTGCCAGCACAGCTTTCATGAACCTGGAAGTAAAGCAAGTTTGCACATAGAAATATCTGTCATTGCATTTTCTTCCCCTTTAGAAAAGTCCGCTCTGTTGGAGAGGATTAAACTAGCTGATTAAATTGGTACTAAAAGCTCAAATTCCAGAGCAGTTCAAGTCTCAACCTTGGAGGCTGAGCAAAGGGACCTTGCTTTTTGAAGCATAATTGGCAGCTCTGTTTTGTAGCATGCTGTATGGTTGCTTTCAGCTGGAGAGGAGTCTGTTCTAAGCTCTAGTTCTTTGCATTACGATTTCAATAAAAAGCAGTTATTAGTAACAGGTTTCTTCCCTTCTTTATCCAACTCCTTGGATATTGTGAGCTAGCATCCCTAAATTTACTGAAATATTCTCAAATTCATCTTTGTAATTCATTAGCCTCCTTTCAGTCCTTTTAAAACATTTTTGTAGATGTAACACTTGTGACTTGGAGGTAACTTAGCAATGCAGAGTCATCAGTAATGTCAAGTCATTTTGCCTTCTTCCCAACACTTCTGATTTATTCTGGCTGATTCCATGAAGCTTCAGCTCTTTTAAGTCCTAAGTTTCTTTTGAGCAGAGAAGGCTAAATCTTGTAAATGTGAAATTTGTAGCTAAAGTCGAGGATCACAGAAGTTTTCTATTTAGGACCAAAACAAAGCACTTGAGCACAGATCTCTAGATGTGAAAAGCTGTGCATGAACCCACTGTGCTCCTCACTAATTGCAGCTGCTCTGTGATTTTCTTTCACTGTGGTGAGAGTGAAGAAAAACCCATAAGCACATCCTATGTGATAGCACATTGCAGGTCCCAGCTGGGCCAGGGTTTTGTGTTTCAGGCTGGCTCTCGCTGCAGACACTTCCCCTGGATTCTGGGAAGTTGTTCAAACTGACAGTAATTCAGCCCTGGGCACTGCTGATATCCCAAGCCACAGAAATGGTTTGTGCTCTCAACGCTGAGAATGGATAACAGCTCTCCCAGCTCCCACATCTGGAGTTCTGGGTTTGGTCTGTGCTGTAGAGCTCACCCAAGACTCCTTTCATCTCCCTTTTGACTGCAAGTAGTTGAAAAAGGAGATGTCAGAGCAGTAGGATTTCTGATCTTTGCAGAAAATGAAGGAAAAAATAAACACTGTAACATGTTATCTTGGAAAGCTCAGCTGCAAAACAGATTCTCTTGATATGCTTGAAAGAACTTGAATGCACCCCCAGGACATTTGCAGATGACACAGGGCTGGGTGGAAGGGTGGATCTGCTGCAGGGCAGGAAGGCTCTGCAGAGGGATCTGGACAGGCTGGATCCGTGGGCCGAGGCCAGTGGTGTGATGTTGTCAGGTTCAATGCTGGGTCCTGCACTTGAGTCACAACCCAGCAGTGCTCCAGTCTGGGGAAGCAGTATCTGGGAAGCTGCCTGGTGGAAGAGGACCTGGTGGGGATGGTCAGCAGCAGCTGAACATAAACCAGATGTGCCCAGATGGCTGAGAAAGCTGATGGCACCTGGCCTGGATTAGCAGAAGTGTGGCAGCAGCACCAGGGCAGTGACTGTCTCCCTGTTCGGGGCACTGCTGACACCACACCTCAAATCCTGGGGTCAGTTCTGGGCTGCTTATGACAAGAAAGACATTGAAACCCTCAAATGCTGTTCTGTAAAAATCAAAAGGAGTTAAAATAACTCTTGCCCTACAGGTTTTTGTTGTTGTTGTTGTTTTGTTGTTTGTTTTTTTTCTTTTTGTTGCCCAGAAATACTCATCAAGTCTCTAGGCACCAAGTTGTAAACACTTCAGAGCAGCAACTTTATACTGATTGATTCTATGAAAGTCTTCCCTGCTTAGTGGGAATGCATTTTGGAAAGTGAAAAGCTCCTGACAAGTCTATTTTGTCTGCCCAGCTTGTTGGGATATCAGAATTAAGGACATGAATTCTGTTCCTGTCTGTATATTGGTTTTGTGAGTTACAAAGCACATATTTTGTCTTGCCACTGAGATTATGAAAAGAAAACCACCCAAACCAACAGAAAATTACTGTGCTAAATGGCTGGTGCCTGGTAATGCCATAGCTGTAATCATACTGCCATGATCCTGGGTTTTTTAATTTGGTTTCAGGGATATAATTTCCCTTTATTTCTTAATCATAGCTGACCTGTTTCATGGTCTGGTTTGTCTGAGCTGTTACTGCATCATCACTTGTAGATATTAAAGTGTTTAATTATTGCTAATGTTCACAAAATGTCTGACTGTTTAAGATAAACTCTCCAAACAGCTCCTTTCCTCTGTGCTTCAGCTTGATGTGTTTTGTCTGTGTGTGTGTCTGAGTACAGCAGGATTTCCTTAACCATTGCTGTTTAGACTCTAAATTTTTCAATATTGTGGTTTGCTACTATATTGATTCTCTTTTAGTTCAGTTCTTTTACTGCTGCAGATAAATGTTGCTCTGTTTTCAGCCCCATATGATTCTTGCTCTGTCTACAGGGAACTACATTTAAATAACAACCTGTTACGAGTTTTACCTTTTGAGCTGGGAAAACTGTTCCAGTTACAGACTTTGGGTCTGAAAGGTATTGCTGCTTTTTTCTTGGTATCTGTGCTTTTTTAGTGATACTGCTGCTGAGCTGTAATGGCTGTAGTTCTGCTAGTTCATAAAATGATACTGATTAGCAATCTCAGATGTAGCTGCTCACTCCACATTTATAAATACTGTTACTTAGGGATTATTTAGAAAAATGACAGGTTTGGCAGAGCAGTGCCCATAGAAGGAGGTTTGCTTTTTTTTCTGCAGAGTGAGCAGAAGCTTTCTGTTGCTTGCATAGGGGTTGAATGCAGTTCTGCTTTAACTAAGAAACAGTCTGTGGTTAACTGTGGTACATCTCCAGCCAGAAAGGGAGCATGCTTTGTACAGCTGCAGGGTACTGTGCTGTTTATGCAAGCAGCAATTTAAGTCTTTTCCCATTTTTTTTTCTCTGAACTATATAGATTCTAGCTATAAAATTGCTGACCTTGGGAAATTTTGAGTCACCAGAACAGAAGCACTGAGAGATATAATACCTCTAAATACTGTTAAGTCTCAAAAGTCTGTTTATCTCCCCCTTAAAACTGGGCAATTGCAGTGTGTGTTGTCCATGACAACTTTTGCAATCTGCTTATGTTTGGCAGATGGCAGAGTCTCTGCTGAGGTCTGACTGTCAGATCATCTGCTGGTGGATGTTTCACACCGAGCAGAGGTGGCTCCTGTGTTTGTGTTCATCAGCTCTGCCTGTTGTACCACACAAGTTCTTCACTGCTCTTCGACCAAGGACCACCTTTGGGGTGCTCAGTCCCAAGGCACAATCAGCAGGGAATGTTGTTAAACTTCACTAGGGCTGTCCACACATCCAGGGTTTTGTGGGATTGAAGACCTGAGATCTGAAACCCCAAAGTAGTTCAGAGTATATCTTGTCTCCAAGATGTCAGCTTTCAACACTGCTGTGCAAGTCTGTAAATAGTTCTGTATATTTTATTCAATATTCCTGTGAATTGGTTTGTAGGAAACCCACTTACACAGGATATTCTGAACCTGTATCAGGAACCAGATGGGACACGAAGGCTACTGAACTATTTGCTTGATAATTTGGCAGGTACTGCAAAAAGAAGTAAGTGATCATTCTTAAAACATTTACTTCTGCTGTGTAAAATAAATGTGATTATCATTTGTTGTATCTCTATTTTGAAATGTTCCCATAGTTTCGACAGAACAGCCACCTCCAAGATCTTGGATTATGTTGCAAGAACCAGACCGTACAAGACCAACAGGTACTGTAACACTTCAAGGATTTCTCATTTCTTCTGTTTTCCTTTTAATAAAAGCTGTTGATCTTTATGGGGGGAAAAAAAAAGTTTATGCTTAAATTAACCAACCATCTCTTCAGTGCTGACCAGCCAGCTGAAGTCATTCTATCCCAACTGGAACACCTGTTCCAGATTTACCCATCTTTTACTCTAAAGTAATTTATTTTTAATTAAATCCCCCTCACAGGGATTGAAACTGTTGTCCACAATTAGTTAAATAGTGAAATTATAACAGGCTTAATTTAGCATTTGTTGAAGAATAAAAAAGTGGAAGCATTTCAGCATGATTTCCAAAAAATACGGAATTGTTTTAATAACCAGGGCATCATCCTTGATTCAGCATTTTTGTTGCTGTTGGGATTCAGGTCATGTTTAATTCTTCACTAGTTTTTTTTTCCTGCATAAATTGTCTGAAATACAGCCTTTTCTATTTACCTGTACACCAAAAATCTTAGTGTATTTCTTAATTATTGCAGTGCCCTCTCTTTCAGGACTGATGTGCATTACTTTCTCCTGTTATTAAGATGTTTGCTTCAAAGAGCATGATGTTAATACAGCTTCTATTTTGCTGTCACTTATTTGTTTTCAAAATGCTAGGCTTTGACCCCAGGCAGCCCACAATTCTTCTCCTCAATTTTCTATATCGTCAAACAATGGTCTTGTTTCTTTTTTCTGCGTTTGAGAGGAGCTTCCAGGTATCTCATTGTTGTACTTCAAATTCTTCAAGTGTTTTTTGAAAAAAAACAAACCCAGAAACCCACCAAAACAACCCCCCAAATCCATGCTGCTGGGTTACCTGTCAAGTTGCCCCTGATGGTCTCATTAGTACTCCTGTTTCAAATTAATACAGAGAGGAGATATTTCTTGTCCCTATGCCTGGATGGCTTTTTGAGGTGGAAATATTTGGGGGGTTAATTTGCCTACATTTTTTCTTTGTGTGAAAGGATCCTTACCCTGCCTATGGATCTGTTACAGTTTGTGGTGGCTTATAATTCAGGTAGATTTTAAAGAATCTGATTGTAGACTTGCAGACCTTTGTGTAGCTGGCAAATATAAGTGTTCAAATACAGTCTACTTTGTTTTGGGCTTTTCACAGTACAGCACCACTTAGCATAAAACACATTTGTCTGCTCTTTGCTGTGTTAACCATATAAAGGGGGGGTGTTTTTTCCTAATTAAATGCTAGAAGACAGCTGCCATAAGTCCAAACATGTAATTTGTCTCCCTAGAAGAACTAAAAATTTTTTTCAGCACAGATATCCATGTTCTGTGTTTTGAAAGAAATGAAGCGTAAGTTGATAAATTTGCAGAAGACAAAAGTCAAGAACGTAATTGTTTATATTTTTTTAATCTATCAGTGTGTAAGTAAAATTATTGTTGTGCAGCCTTGTTCTCTGTCATGTGTTACAACGTCCTCTGTGACAAATACGCCACCCGGCAGCTGTATGGCTATTGTCCATCCTGGGCCTTGAACTGGGAGTACAGAAAAAAAGCCATTATGCAGGAAATACTGAGCTGCAATGCTGACATCATAAGTCTGCAGGTAAAAAATACACCATTATTTCTTTCCCTTTTCTATTCCCATGTGCTGGTTTCTTCACATTAAGTGTATTTATAGTAAACGGTCTGTTTTCAAAACCTTCTGCAAACAAAAGAAAGAAAGGAGTGATGTTTAGAACATTATTTGTTGCTTGACATCAAAAGAAGGCTCTCAGCCCCCACAGTTGGAATGGGAACCAGCAGCTCCTGATCAAAGCAATGTTCGTGGGGGTGTCTTTGTGCCTCTGTGTGTATGTGGGGCTGTAATTGACACATTTTCAAATAAGAGGCTTGAGATAATCATAACTCCAGGGATTACAGAAATTCATTTATATTTTCTTAAAATAGGGATATTGCTCTTGAATTTGCATTCTCTGATGTACTTAATTCTTAGATTTTTTTTTCCCCTTAAATCTAATTTGAAAGTGATTTACACTTCTGAAGAGTCTAAAGAATATCTGTCTTCTGTATTTTGCTTATAGTACATTCATGCTGTGCTGCCTTAACTTTACAGGAGGTTGAAACGGAGCAGTACTACAGTTTTTTCCTGGTAGAATTGAAAGAACGTGGCTATAATGGATTCTTCAGTCCAAAGTCTAGAGCTAGGACAATGTCAGAACAGGAAAGAAAACATGTTGATGGTTGTGCAATATTTTTCAAAACAGAAAAGTAAGTGATGTGGTTTGCTAAACCTTCTGTTGTCTCTTGCTTTTACATAATTTCTCAGGTTGCTCTATAGCTCAAAAAGTTTGGCTTTAACTGCCCTTTTGTGGCCAGGCAGGGTTTCATACAGAGCATTCCTACCCCTGGAAAGAGTGGTTTGTATGAGAGAGATCATTCTGTGTGGAACTAGCAACAAAAAATTTAACCTTAAAGTTTTGTTTAAGTTGAATGAGATTTCATTCTGTTTGAGCAGTGCTGGTTGGGAGTTCACTAAATTATTCTTCACTTCTTGAGTGTGTGTGTCCCAACCATTAGGACCCTCTTCATTCAAATGGTATTAACCCTCTGGAAGTCATACTGGTATTTTATTTTAATGAAAAATGAAGCAGATTTTCTTGCCTTTTTGTTGTGGGGTTTTTTGGTTTGGTTTTTTTTTTGGTTTTTTTTTTTTTTTTAAGTAAAGGAATTTATAATCTCTCAAATTGCTGAAATAAGGCCTCAGATGACACTGACTTTTTGATACACTAGTCTTTGCTAAAGTAAACAACAAGGTATCACTGCTCTCTTGTGTAAAAAAATCCTTATTCATTTAAGAGCTGCAGCACTTACTGGTTGTGTCGTACTGCCCTTATACAACTTTGGATGTGATGGTAATAATGTCCATTCCTGTGTATTAACAAGTAAATGTATGTGCCAGGTTTGATGCCTAGTGGCTTGGAAAATTATTTAGTCCCTCTCTGACAAATCTGTATATTTGAACTAGGAACAGAGTTAGAAACAAGCATGACTTTTCTAAAATACCAGTCTCTCTCAACAAAATGTTTTAACTGTAACTAAGGTACTGTAAACTACATGAAAATTGCTAGGAAAACTATATCCCTTCATTTCAGTTTAGGATTTTATGAAATTATTTGTCTGGCTGAGATTTTCACATCATAAATATGTTTGAGCTTTAATTAAAAGAATTACCAATAACGTTTCCTTCTCTATCTGGCTGCTGAAAAAATGTGTATATGATGTTTTTCTTTCAGATTTACTTTGGTTCAAAAGCATACTGTTGAGTTCAATCAACTAGCAATGGCAAACTCAGAAGGTTCAGAGGCTATGCTGAACAGAGTTATGACAAAAGATAACATTGGAGTTGCTGTTCTGTTAGAACTGCGAAAGGAATTGATAGAAATGTCATGTAAGTCTCATTTCATTAATTTTTAATAGATAATTTAATTTTGCAAATGAAATTACTTTTGTCATAGTAAACAAGAGAAACTAGGTTCTGCAGGTGAATTTGGCTTTGCAGATTGTCTGTTCAGACAAATTTATTTCAAAAGAAGATTTTGGGGAAACGTCTTATTGCTTAAATGCTGAAGTGTTGTTTTTTTTTCCCCACTTGTATTTTTTAAAGAAAGAAAAGATATAAAGACTTGAGTTTGAGTGATTTTGTTGTTTGGTTGTTTTGGTTTTTTTTTTAAGATTATGTACAAGTATCAAAGAATCAGGTGGTGTAGTTGTGTGTTTCTGTATCGTGTACCTGCATCATTTTAACTTATTTTCTTTACTGTCATGCTTATGCAACCTATTTGTTCTGCCCTGTCATTCTTAATTTAGGAAATGGCTTTATAAGTATCACAGTGGGAACCTACTCAACTCATGTTAGTATTTATCCAAATGATATTTTATTAATTCAGATTGTAGCAAACAAGCCTTTCAAGAAACACTTGTAGCAAGAGAGGTAACTTAGAATGTGAATAACTTAGAATTCAGAGCTCACTGCCTAATAAGATATGAACAGAGCCTGTTTGCTATCATAGCCTGAGGAAAGCTGCTGTAATTTTTTAGAACAACACTATTTGCCTGTAATTAGGATTATCTCTTACTTACGTTAATTTTCAGTGAATACAAAAGCATTACATGTAACAAGATAGTCTGTTAATGGTCTTGAATGTGAAATATCATTCCTAATGCTTTATACCAACTAAAACACTTGTTAAATGTAAGAGGAGTTATCTGACCCTCTTCATTCAAATGGTATTAACCCTCTGGAAGTCATACTGGTATTTTATTTTTTTGTCTCCTCAAACATTTTGTTTAAATTCCTGTAATAGTGTTTTCTGTTGCTGACTGATTTTAAGTAAATAACTGATCTTAAATTTTAGCTGGAAAGCCACATCTTGGGATGGAAAAGCAGCTAGTTCTTGTAGCTAATGCACATATGCATTGGGACCCAGATTACTCTGATGTGAAGCTGGTTCAGACTATGATGTTCCTGTCCGAGGTAAAGAATATTATTGATAAAGCTTCTCGTAGTCTCAAACCTGGTGTTTCGGGAGAACTTGGAACCATTCCACTTGTACTGTGTGCAGATCTCAATTCTCTACCAGACTCTGGTAAGAGTTCCATTTCTTATTCTTTAGACTGTTTCAAGTGTGTAACAATTTAAGTTTTTCAGCATAGAGAATGCATTGTTTGATAATGTAAGCTCTAGAGGTGCTAAAGGGGAGAGAAGGGAGAGAAGGTAGAACTGTTTTATTTGTGAATGGTCTTATTGCCTGTGCTGTAGTATAACTGTGTCTGGTTCTTTCAGAAGCATTTCCACTGTGATTTTGTTTTTCCTCTCTTTGTTCCTGTATTTTAAAATATCTTCCAAAAATAACTGAAAACATGAGGTTGTTGCTAATTTTGTTTTCTTAATTTTAAGTGCGAAAAGATAATATTTTACCTTAAATTTACTACCATACAATAATTTTCTGTAATGTTTTAGAACTTCTAAAATTCAATACATCCCCTTCAGAAGCTCTTTACTAACATGGAACTTTGTTTCTTGAGTTGGTGGCAACTTTATAAAGTGCAAGAACAGAGCACATTCAGTGACTGCCACGTTGGCTGTCTCAGGTACCCAGCTGAAGTGCTGTACTCAAGAGCCATCCTTCCTTCTTACTGCTGATTGTTCAATATAATAATCTCCATTCCTGGTCCCCCTCCTTCTGGCCTCATCTTGGCAGCTCTTAACATCTGTTAGGGTTTTAAGGAGCAGTAATGGGAATGTGATTCTTTTTGATCCCAGGAAGACCAGTATCCCTAGTGGTGATTGCAATGACCAGTTCATGTGTCTGGTTGTGTCTTCAAAACAACTAACTGCTTCTTTTACCTTCCAGAACTTTAACACATCTATTCTGAAGTTGAGGCACAATCATCGTTTTATGACACAAATCTAATCAATTTGGCTTTGCAGCCTCTTTAAAGTTAACTTCTTTTGAAGCACTGTTTCAGAAGTTGGCTTTTTTGCAATGCTTTAGCTGAAGAATATTGGATGGCAGGACCTGAGCATAAAATCAAGAAGAGGCAGCCAATAACTAGCACTGATAGAATTTTACTTCTGATTTTTTTTATCTTCCCCTTCCCAATCTATTCCTTATTAACCTTGTCATTTTTTCTAATCCAGGCATGTCTCTGGTTTAGGTGACATTTGTTCTTGATACACATACACATTGCCCTGCAGTATTTTAAAAGAGCCACTGTTGATTGTACTGTGTATTGTTAAGGTTTTGCTTACACAAAGCCTGAAGTTGCATGTCTGACTTCAAGAACCTACACACACTTGCTGAATACTTGTTAATACCTTCTTGTTTGTGATGTGTCTCCTCACAGGTGTTGTTGAGTACTTGAGCACTGGTGGAGTGGAAACAAACCACAAAGATTTTAAGGAACTGAGATACAATGAAAGTCTTACTAATTTCAGCTGTAATGGGAAAAATGGGACAACAAATGGAAGAATTACACATGGTTTCAAGTTGAAGAGTGCCTATGAGAATGGTCTAATGCCTTATACAAATTACACATTTGACTTCAAGGTAAGGACTTGCTTATATTTTGGAAAAGTTTTCCATTTTCAAGTGCAACTAATGTGATTTGCTATCTGAAGTTGTTATATAAGTTAATCTGTGTATCTTAAGTTCACCAAGTTTATACTTAAAACATAGCAAACTAGAATGCCCAACACTTCAGTCTCCCAGAAACCATCTTACTCTTTTTAGTAAATTACAATTGCTTTGCAAGAATTGGGGTGGTCTTCACCTTCCCTGTAAACAGTAAGAGTTTTGTTTTAATACTCCAAGCTAAATGACAGGGACACTTAAGGTGTTAACTGCAAGGAAATAATCCATGGTGTTTCTGGAAAACTCTCAGTTTTCTGTTGCCTAGGGAAAACAAAGATGTTTTTTTTCTTTAAAATCAGCTAATTGTGATTTGAAGCTCTGTAGGAGGTTGGAAATTGAAACCCACAGAAGCATAGCAGAAGTGATAAAGGGCGGCCTTTTCTTTTGCTTTCCTAATCTATATTGGGCATCCCATGGGATATAGGAAGAAGAAATCTCCTGAATTGATGATGTGGTTTAGAGAAGGAATGGGATATTTCATTACTCGTGACACTGAGCTCAGCTCTTGTTTGGAAGAATAACTTGGGACCAGAATAAATTACTAACGATGATTTTTTTTCCTCTCTTGTTTTAGGGTATTATTGATTACATCTTCTACTCTAAACCTCAGCTAAACATACTTGGCATTCTTGGACCTTTGGATCATCATTGGTTAATAGAGAACAATATAAGTGGTTGTCCACATCCACTCATCCCTTCTGACCACTTCTCACTTTTTGCACAACTGGAGCTTTTGCTGCCTTTCCTGCCTCCTGTAAATGGAATCCATCTCCCTGGCAGGAGGTAGTCAAATACATTTTAGAGGGCAACCTCAATCTAACTTGTACAATTGTAAAATCTGAATATAGAGGAGTGAGGTATGGCCAACAGGGATTTTTTTTTCTTAATAATCTTAATCTTAAATCTAATTATTTGCTAAAGACATAGTAAAAGCCAGGTGCTATCAACAGACACAATTCTGAGCCCAATATACTTTGTATACTGTTCCACAGCGATTGGTGCATTGGCACCTTTCTTTAATACGTTACAATTAACCTTCCTGTTTCTTTTCTCCAACGTGACATTTTCATGCCTTGAAATAGGGAATTGTTATACAGTGTATTCTCTTTGCACAGTTATCTGTAGCACTACTTTTTTGAGGCCAGTAGGAACATCCACAGAACATTCTCCGTACTTCACTCCCTCCTTTTTCAGACTTGTTTGTAAAATATAGAATTTGAATTTAGCCTTTATTGATTGTATATGAACAACAGAAAACCTGATTTATGAGATTTTGTACTTAAAAAAAAAAAAGAAAAATCAGATTTGGAAAATGATTGTATTGTAAACTAAGGCTAAATTTTTATCTGTTTTCATGTGTTATAAAGGCCAGCGTGTAAAAGAGGTTGTCACAGGTTTTCTCTGCTAATGATTTGCACTGTTAGGGTTTCGTTAGCCCTTTTATACTACTTTTTAAGTTCAATTGAGAACGTTGCTTTCAAAATCCAAACCTATAAAATCTTAATAGCTAACAGAGATAACTAAACACATTCTATTTCTGACAAAGAAAAAAAAAAAGAGGCATAGAGTTCTCACAGAACAGATAAGCTGAGCAGTGACTATAAGTAGACCTGTATGGATTGAAAGTTATTGCTGATGTGTATACACTCAGACATTTTTCTCATCTCTAACTTTTGAAGTAAAATCTAGGGATACTTGTGTACAGCTTCTTCATTTCTGTTTTAAATATTTGTCCTATCTCCACTGTGCCTGCTTAAATTTGTTCTCAACTAGCACTGCCTGTGCATGCAGAGAGATCCTGTGCATTCTCTTTTATTTTTTTAAATAATGTTAACACTTGTGAAAATTTTATGAAGATACTTTTGTATAAGCTGTGGCATCTTTTTTTCCTTTGTGAAGCATTGAATATCACACTTTGGAACATGTTCAGGTTCTGGGTACACAGTTTCTAGCTTCTAATGCCCATGCACTGCTTCTTTCAGTGTCATTGCACAGTGCCGTTTTTCCCACTAGGAGTTACTATCATGTGGATTCTCTTTCGTTTGTGTGTTCCTCAGTTTCTGAAAGTATAAATCCTTGAAGATGAAAACCTAGCCCTACATTTTCTATTAATGAAGCAGTGTAAAATAAATGCATTTTCAATACAGGTCCCAAAGACAATTCTTCAGATCATATTTTAAAGTGACCAAGTCTTATTTTAAAGTGTCAAGCAAGACCGAAGTTACAGTGTACCCTCAGTGCCATTTGTGTCATGAAGCCAAGTATGTAACAGCTTACAAGTTTAACTTGTCTATTTGTATCCTGAAAGGGAGAATTCATCGTCTCCTTAAACTAATACAACTTGAATAATCAAATGTAAAAAAAAAAAAAAGAAAAAAAAATTAATAATGGAGATAGAGCTTGGTCTTAAACAGCTTTTGTTTCAGCTGCGGGCAGGGAAGCAAAAGGACACTGAGCATTAGGAGAAAACTTTCTAAATATTGTGAATTTTTTATATATAAGAGAGTGAATTGGTAATAATGATTCAAAATTTTATTGAAAAATAGTCAGCACACAAGTGTGCTCAAACCGTTCTGTTTTAAGCTCAAAGTAAAAATTACAAACAGTTCGGATGTGCAAAATGTACATTTTAAAATTTCAACACGAGGAATTTTGATCTTGAATCCTTGTCTGGGACCTGATCTCTTGGGGTTATCTTGTTTTGGTTTTAGTTGTAAAAACACCAAACATGTCCAGTTTATAATCAGTACATTGAAATGCTGGTAGTATTGCTGTAGTAGATTTAATGCGTAGTGTTATTTTTTTTCTGTTTGTTTTTTGGGGTTTTTTTGTAAAGTGTGAATAAAAGGTGTTTTACTCATGTTTCCTTAATGATGTCTTGGTAATGTACATCATGACAATTTCCAGTAATGATGAGCCAATTTAGCTTGTCAGACTAAGCAAACTATTTTTCTTTTCTGATATCTGGATTGTGTAAGGAGTCCAGGAAGCTTTACAGAAGGGGAAGGGAAGCACTTACTCATTTTGTATTTTTTTAGAGGGGGATAATTTACTTTAATAGATGCTGGAGCTTGAGTGCACTTGTTAGATTCTAAAGGTTTGAGCTTTATCCAGTATGTGTTCTCCTCTATTGCTTAGTCTTAAAAAATATTTGAATTTGTGACAGCATGTGAAAATATGGCCCCTTGTGCTTTTGGAGACACAACTGTTCCTGCTTAGTCACCTTATGGTCTAAGGGTCCATTTGAATAACCATTTCCTCCAGCTTTTATAGTAGTCCATCAAGTCCTGATTGAAAACCCTCTGAATCCATTGAAGACACTCCTTTGACTTCACTGGGTTTTAACTGGACTGCAGCTGTGACTCGAGGGCTGAAGGAAGGAAGGAGAAATGTTTTGAAAATAGGGAAAGACCAGATGGCACCAAAACAGAGCTGAGATAAACTTTGTCAAACAATCTTTCAAAGAAAATACATTCTTGTGTCAAACAAATCTAACTCAAAAGTCTCAATTTCCAGCTATAACATAGAATAAGGCAATAAACCGTGTCTTCACAAAATCAACGTTTGCTTCATAGTTTTTAACATGAAATGGTTATTTGCAATATTTTTATTCAAGGTGGTTTTGGGTGTTGCCATAATGTACCTTCAGTGTTCTTGTTGTAAAAGCACATATAGCAAAAGTCACAGAACATCCTTGGGGTTAAAAGGATTTATTTAGTTAAGACCAGGCTTTTTTCCACTTAAAGTACACTCTGCCATATCTTCTCTAGTTTTATTTACATTTACCAAGAATTCTGGGTGTGAAAGTGTAAATTGAACTACACCTTTAACTAAAACAATTGTTTAGAGTACAAGACTAATACCACAAGTTACTGCTTTTAACATAACACAAGTAGGGGGGGAAGAGCATATAAATTGGTGTGTGTTGTAATTATTTTGTCCTTTTAGCAGCTTTAAATTAAAGGTAAATTTGACTAGCATTTGACTGATTTTAAGAACATTGTCTGCATCTTTGATGTAACTTCAGCAAATCTCTCAAGGTTGGTTTGTTGTTTTTTTTTTTAGAGCAGGCTTAGAAAATAGCTTATGCTTTGCTTTTTCAATCATGCAAAACCTGTATGAAAGACAAAATAATTGCAACACCATTGTGGGGGAGGGGGAAAAAGAAAACTGATTACACTGTAAAACTTTGAAAAGTTCAGTTAACCGCTTCAGTAGCAAAGCCTTTCTCATCCAGCCGGACACAGTATTTTTTAGTATGTTAACTGCTATTCTTTTCTTTTGGTTGCATAAATTTGTAACACTTAAGTGTCTTGGTATGTTTAAGTAGTGTCTAAAATAGAATATCTTAGTCTTTATTCACAGTACTTCTGTATAATGTGTAATGCACTGGACTAACTCTTGTTTACCATTCATGTAACAAAAACCAGCACATTATCTGCACTAAGCTCAAAGAATGTTGCATTTGTCTATAGGCAGCTCTTCAATAAGATAAATGGGAAACTGAATATGGTCTGATGGTAAACAAGGGCTTTTACTGTTCTCTTCAGTGGAACTTTCTTCTTGGTCAAATTTTAACTAGTTAGTATTATATTTATATACAGGGTCTTCTTTTTCTTTACCAATGTATTTTCCTACTCATAGCTGACCAATAAATCCAGTATCTGTTTCAAACCTTCTTGAAGTCTAATTCATATTTTAACTTGATTCCTAAAGCTCTTCCTCAAGAGTTGCACATACAGCCAAAGTGAGTGAAGTGTGTCCAGGGTATAATGGAAGCAGAAGGAATTTGATAATCCCAGAGAGATCTTGCTGTACTTCCTATTATTTTATAGATCTGCCCACCAGAAATCTGCTCGAGTCAGTTGGGTTTGGATTGCAGAGTGAAGGCATGATAAGTAATTCCTCCAGAGCTTGTGGAGAGCCCTGTCTAAACTTACTCAGAGCTCTACCCTTTGTCTTCATGGCTGGCCATCCTCTGAGCTTCCAGCTCGGTCTGTAAGGTCAGTTGTGCAGTGGTGGGGGTTGTCTTGGTCCTGTACACCCCACTCCTTCCTTCCTCTTGCTGCTCCAGAAGCACAAAGCAGACTTGGGGTCTGACAGCAGGAAGGGATTAAAATACTCCTTTAATTTACTATGGGAGGGGATCAAAGAGAAGACTTTTTCCATCTTCTTTTTCAGGAATGAGGTTCAGCAAACTCTTCCATTGGTTATTTCCATACCACGTTCCTTCTCTGTGGCTGCCTCTGTCTCAGTGTCTGTGTAACGGTGCAGCCTCACCACATTTGGTGTGCTGTCCCCATCACTGGCAGCAGCAAACATCAGTCACTCGAGAGTGGGTGTGTGTGCAGCACTGAAGCACCCAAGACCTCTCCTGGCACTGCTGCCCTCCTCAGAACCCCTGTTCAGTGTGTTGGTGCTGCTTTGCTATGAAATAAATTATCTCGTTCAGTGCTCCCATAAACACCACAGGCCCCAGCATGTTCAGCTTGTTTGTAGGTTTAAAATGTGCTGTCTTGAAGCAGCTCTCAGTCCCCAGCACTGTGATGAGTCCACTGCAGGCCTAGCAATGATTTCTCCGTGGGTGAGATGTTAATTCCCATTGCATTTGCAGGATTGCCACTAGATGGTGTGGGAAACACAGGCTTCAGCTGCACACAGCCTGAACCTATTTCAGTGCCATGCACAAAGGGTGGCTTGTAGAATTATTCTTAAGAATGTTTGTGGAAATTCAGGCCCAGGGATGAACCTTTTTTAGTGGCAGCTGTTGGTTTGGTAACATCTATGTCAATTAATACTGGATTTATAAATCCAGCTGTCATGATGGGAATGAAAAGGCCCTACTTGTTCCTCAGTGACAAAATCATTCACTAGGGCCTTCCCTTGCTGCGTTAATCTACTTAATGTTGTTTTCAGATGAGTACAGCTGTTAGGTGATTCCAGACTGGAGTTTACAAGCTCTTAAATAGAATCTGCAAACCTGCCATGTAAGCATGGGGAGAGCTGTTTGTAGGGAAACTGCCAAAATTAACAGGGAGGCCAGTGTCCTTGTCAGAGAATGTACAGAGAAAACAGCATCTCTCCCTTGGAGGCAAAGGACTGAGCTGAGCTTGTGTCCTGTCATCCTCAGCCAGGTCAAAGAAATCTTTGGTCTTTCCTTAACTTGCAGTACAGTAACTGCAGCTATTTTAATAGAATTGACTACACAATCTCTCTGGACAGACTCTGGTTATAGGCCTTCATATCCCTTGTCCACTGGATCTTCAGTGATAGAAAAAAGTTGGATTTGGGCCTTCCAGGGTAAGAATTTACCAAATCAGAGGTGTTGATTGTATGGCTTGCCTGTTTCACTGGCACTGGTGAAGCAGAAGAACCTTAAAACCTCTGGAATTGAGCCCAAAGAGAAAGAGGAAAAGAGGAGAAACAGAAAAAGGTAAGTGGGAAGGACAAGACTATGCCAGGTGCATGGAGTGACCTTCTGGGAAAAGCCATACTTCACTAAAGGTGAGTGTTCTGGTTATTTTCTTGCTTTTCATCCTCCTTTCCTAACCCAAAGGCAGCAATTGTTTGCTTTCTGAATGTTCCCTTACTCTGTATGGAAAGCAGTAAATCTAATTAAGCTAATTATAGGGACCTTTGGTACACTTGAATATTTTCTTATTCCAAAATAAACCTAATGTTCTCGCAGATTATCAGTTTTTAAAAGATAAGACAGTATATTTTGGTTAAATCTTCCTTGTATATCAGTGGACAGTACTGATTTATTTTAAAATGCTAGAGGTTTATTGTAAAAAAGCACACACTACAGAAAATAAAAACATATACTCTCCTCCTGGGTTTTAGTGACCAGAGATTTAAGCAAGACATCAGTTACTTGATGAGGCTGCACCTTTTTTCTTCTAGTTAAAGTTTTCTCTGCAGTTTTCTGGGCTCTGGCAATGTGCCAGGCTCCAGTGTCTTGTGAGAGTGCCCTGTGGCCAGTGTGGTGCTGGGATCTGGCAACCAAGCTCCTGCTACGCCTGTGCACTCACTTGGGTCATGGGGTGCACGTGCTGCCAGCCATGGAGCAGCTGCTGCACTTCCAGAAATAAGAATTACTGGGTACTGTGCAAAGGGAACCAATGGAGATACAGTGAATATTTGCCTGGGTTAATGCCTCTGAAATCTGAGCTCCAGGGAAAACCTCGTCCCCCTCTACAACTCCCAGGAAGGAGGCTGGAGCCAGGTGGGGCTTGGTCTCTTCTCCCAGGTAAGCAGCAACAGGACAAGAAGAAATGGTCTGTCAGGAAAGGTGTGGGTTGGGTATTAGGTTTCCCTCGGAAATTTCTTCATGGGAAGGGTTGTCAAGCCTTGGAACAGGCTTCCCAGGGAAGTGGTGGAGTGGCTGTCCCTGGAGGGGTTTAAAAGACGTGCAGCTGTAGCACTTGGGGACATGGTGGCCTTGGCAGTGCTGGGTTAATGGCTGGGCAGTTTTCCAGTGAGTAGTGACAACTACACCCAGTAAAAAGCCTACATGCAGTGCCCAGTGAGAGAAAATCAAATCAAACACGCTTATCCTCCAACTGCTCTTTGATTTTCGGTTTCTGACTTTACATATTTATGTGTTTTCATGTCCTTTGCAGTGTTTTCAGTTGGTGTATGAGGCAGCTGAAGGTTTTTAGTGCCTTAGCTGTCCTCTGAGAGGCTGTACCCCTGTGTTAGTGGGGGCTGTGCCTGCTAATGCTTGCAGGTAGTAAACTAGGAGTGTTTCTGGTGTAAATTGAGGTAATAGACTACAGGAAGGGTTGGGAGTGGGGGCTGTGCCTGCTAATGCTTGCAGGTAGTAAACTAGGAGTGTTTCTGGTGTAAATTGAGGTAATAGACTACAGGAAGGGTTGGGAGTGGGGGCTGTGCCTGCTAATGCTTGCAGGTAGTAAACTAGGAGTGTTTCTGGTGTAAATTGAGGTAATAGACTACAGGAAGGGTTGGGAGTGGGGGCTGTGCCTGCTAATGCTTGCAGGTAGTAAACTAGGAGTGTTTCTGGTGTAAATTGAGGTAATAGACTACAGGAAGGGTTGGGATTACCTTGTGTAACATTTTCTCCCTCAGGTGGAATCATTTATCCACAGACCAGTGAGGGAAGAGGGTGATGAACAAAAGGTAGAAATTTGGGTCTTGGCTCAAGACAGCCAACAGAAAATCTTCCATGACTTCACTGAGCTTTCACTGGGAAAACATTATCAGAGTACAGAAAAATGAAGTACTCCTCCAGGCAGCAGGGCAGTGTTTGACCTGGGGCACCCAACACAGGATTCACGTTCCACTGAACTGAGTTTGCATTTTTGTTGGGTCCGGTGCTGAGTCTCTGGCATGGCTGTACAATTTAATTAAGCTTTCAATTTGATGGTGTGAAAACAGCAGCTTCAACTTGTTACATCATCCTAAAGAGTCAGCCTGCCTTTCCCTTACATTTGTCCCTGTATTACTCATGTCCTGTAGGAACTGGTGAAATGAATAAAGAACCACCTGGCACTGCAAGACATGTTCCTCTTTTACCTTTGTGACTCTTTGCTGGCTCCAAAAAATCTGTTTCTAGATAATTATTTTTTTCTTATATGTTTGGGTAATCTTACAAATCTTCTTCCCCTAAGTAGGAATGATTCCCATTCTACAGAAAGCAGAAATAACTCCAAAAGCCTTGCTGAAGGTCCTGGGTGTCTGGGTGGTGGAGCACGTCACACCTGCAGTCCCCAGCTCAGACTCCGGGATTGGTTCTACTCCTCTTGTCCTGCAGGTGAGAATCTCATCCCATGAGCTGAGGGACTTAAGAAAGGGTAAAACTAATTATGCATTCAGGCAGATCAAATGGCCTGAGGAGGGTACAGAGCCATGGCCTTGTCCTGCCTGGAGTTCCTCTCCACAGCAGGATGAGCAATGTGCCTTCACTCTGTCAGGTGGGTTGGTTCCCTCCTGTCCTCAGGAAAAGGAATGCGTGTGGTGCAGTGCTTTGTTTTCATTGTGATTTTATAAGTACTGTGCAGCTGGCCTGGAACACTCTGTACAAGGTTCTGAGAGCAATGACTTCTTAAATATATCTGCAAAGGCCCTGATCCCTAAAGATACACAAGTCTGTGTTGTTGTCTGTCGAAGTACAATGGAGCTGAGAGACCTTGGGAGCTTGCGTGGGTCAGGACATGAGTACCAGGAGCAGGAAAATCCAAGAGTCCAACTCTTTTATTGTGCTACAAGCAAAAAACACTTTTCTAAAAAAACCCAAACACGTGTGACAAACTGTCATGTAAATGTGGTGCTTGATACTGTTGGTGAGAAAGGAAAGAATTCTAATAAAGGCTAATTACAGTGTTTGGTTTGATAGCTGGGACCTCACAGCCCCTACAGGTCTCAGACAAAGTGGGACAGGCCATATTAGCCATTGCTATGCCTGGAAGAACAGGGAAAATAAAAATAATAAAATCATTCCTTTTGAAATTAAATTGCTAGAATTGGTATTAGATGCAACAAAATGTGGTCGGGTGGTTTGGAGAAAGTTTGTTTCTTTGTCAATTTTGGCAACAAATACAAAAACGAGTGGCTTCAAACTGGCAGAGGGCAGGGTTAGATTGGGTATTAGGAAGAAGTTCTTCCCTGTGAGGCCCTGGCACAGGTTGCCCAGAGAAGCTTTGGCTGCCCCATCCTTGGAAATATTCAAGGTCAGGCTGGATGGGGCTTGGAGCAACCTGGGATACTGGAAGGTGTCCCTGCCCATGGCAAGGAGTTGGAAAAAAATGATCTTTAAGGTCCAAACCATTCTAAGATACTATGAAACTTTTGAATACAGTGGGCATCACAAATTTTGCCAACCCTAAGGGGGTGATATTTAAATGCTGACATGGTTTCCTTTCCATCCTGTATCCTTTGCAATGAACTGTAAGAAGCAGACTTCATCTTTGGGCACAGAATCCAAGGATTTCAGCTGCCTGTCTGAGATCACCAGGTAATTTTCTGTTGCCAGCATTAGCCTCAGTGAGACTTTTGTCTCAGAACCCTGTTGCTGAAGGCAGTGAAATGCAATGAAGTGAAGTGATGTGCTGGGAGCAGCTGCACTGCCCTTGCTGTCACACACAGTGCCTTGTGCCTTCTGGCCAGTTGTGCCAGGAGCCCTTCTGCGTGTCAGAAAAATGTGCAGAGATTATGGATGTTGGTCAGCATCTTCCCACTGAAAAACCAAATCCTGGAAAAGGTTATACTGGGTGTCCCAGCCTGCACCTTCTACCTGCATGGCAGGTGCCACCTTGGAGCACCTGGAGCAGTGTCTGCCAACCTGGAGAGTAAACTCCGTTCCAAAATCCTGAGGATTTTGCTCCTTTTCTTTCTTGTTGCAAGAGCCAATCTCTTCTGCTCTCTTTGGTGGTAGAAACCATCACTCCCATTATCCCCCTGACACTTCCCTATAATACCACTATTGGCTTTTGGATTCAGCTATTTACCCCACATGTTTTTCTGGTTGACACTATTGTACAGTTATATAATTAATTTGGTTAATTATGCTTAGAAAAGGGTTTCAGGGTGGAGACACAACCAGCTCATCTGCAGCCAGTTTATTGTGCGGTTCATTCCCTTCTTGAGAAATTGTTGATCTGAAGCTTAGAGGCAGCAGAGAAACTTTCATTTTCTGCCTTTAAAATAACTAGGAGAGGGTTTTGCTGAGTGCTGTAGCATGGATCAGTTGTCACTTTGGTCTCAAGGACTTCCTAGAGCAGGCAGTGCTTTATTATTCTGAGGGAAGAGAAGACACTTTGCAATAGATCCTGCTATTTGCTTGTTGCTATAAAAAGACTGGGAAAGGGAGGTGGGGAGGAATCTGTTCTAAATCCAGCTGGTACCAGCTCAGCCCTTCAGGGAAGCACAACCCTTAATTTCTCTTGTATTTCTTTGACCCAGTTAGCATTGCACAAATGTTCCTGATCACAGGGCTGTCTAATCCTCTCTTGAATCCCGCTGAATTTTATCTTGTTGACATCCTGCAGCAATTAATTCCAGGAGCTGACCCTGCACAGCAAGGAGACTGTTTTGTTTTCTGTGTGCCTTTGTTCCAGCAAACCAGGTTTGAGCAGAGGCAGCATGGAGGGTCAGCACAGAATATGGCACCTGAGGCAGGGATGTCACCATCCCTCAAGGGCTGGGGATGCCTCACACCCCACCACACCTGATGGAAAGCTGAAGGTTGACTAAGCAGCTCAAATGTCACCACAGCTTGTCTGTGCTTTGTGTCATCCTGACTGAAGGAGCAGGTGTTGTGATGTTTTGGGAAGTGCTGGGAGTGAAGCAGGCTGGGAGCAGCAGCAGAGTTCCAGCTGCAGCCTCTCGGGTCCATTCCTACCAGCTCTTCTGGGCAGGACCAGGAACTCACCTGCAATATTTGTACCACCAAGCTCTTCTCATCTGCAAACAGTGCCAGTTGTTAGACACTCATCTGTCCTAAACTGGGGTCTGGAGTAGGACCTGGATGTTTCTGGATTCAAAACTGGGCATGATAGACCTGTGCTGTATTTGCTTCCCCTAAAAACAGGTATATTTTTCACTGTTTTTCACAGCTGCCTCTGCTGTGAGCAAGGACCATGTGCATGCTCCTTTGCTCTTTGTGCAAATCAACCTCAATCTGAAGCTCCCAGCTCATCTCACTAATGAGGCTGGAGTGGCTCATAGGCTCAGCAAGGCAGGGATGGCCACTCTGTGCATTTACACAGCCCCCAGCTGAACAGGGCCTGGTGGGAGGCTGGCACTGCTGAACCACAAAGGGCATTCATGAGCCAACATCACTATTTATTCTGTGCAGTTTTTGATGCTTCTGTAGCATGACCCCAGGGGGAATGTGAAGAACATCTGGAGCAAATTTGGTGTTTTTTGTGTAATTGCTTTGGAGCCTGGAACTCGAGATGTGGCATCTCCCTGTTCTGCAGCTGTGCTAGCATAGCACAGCCAGTGCTCACTGAGTTGGAAAGACATAAAAACTTATAAACTAGAATAGAATTATATAGAGAATAAACTTATAAAATAGAATAATTAAGGTTGGAAGAGCCCTCTAACATCACCAAGTTCAGCACAGCACTGCCAAACCCACTGCTAAGCCATGCTCTCAAGTGCCACATCGATGTGATTTTTGAACACTTCCAGGGACAGTGATTCCAGCATTTCCCTTGGCAGCCTATTCCAGGCTTGACAACACATCCAGAAATTTTCCCCAATATCTAATCTAAACCTCTCCTGGCACAACTTGAGGCCATTTCCTCTGGTCCTGCCACTTGTTACCTGGGAGGAGAGACCACCCCCCCACCCCCCCCCGGCTACAGCCTCCTGTCAGAGAGTTTTACAGAGCAGCCCAGCACCTCTGGAATAAACCATTTTCTGTCCCACATACTTGCCATCCAGGAAAACATAACAAAACACTCAGCTCAGCACAGCTGACTTGCAAATGTCACATTGTGCTGCCAGATGAGATGTGGCAGTGTCCCTGCTGGCTCCTTCTGCTCTCACCGTGCGTGACCACCCGCTCTGCAGAGCTGGGATTTGCTGATCCCGAGGGACAAAGCCACTGCAGGTGTGTGAGGCAAAGGCAGATAAAGCCTTGTGGTTTACACACAGTTTTTGCTAAGCTCACAGCAGGCTGGTGAGCTTTCAGCTAGGTTAATTTAAAAGCAAAGGCAAGAAGCAGTTGATACAATGCTAATACACACAAATAAATAAACTAATAATTTGATTTTCCTCATCAGCTGCTATTTGAAATCTGTGCTTTAAATGCAGCGGAAAATTGTTCCCATTACAAGCCCATTTCAAAGCACTTAAAGGCTCCCTTTGATTTAAATGGCATTTGGTCAAACTTTATGTAGCAACAAGCTGGTATTCTAAAAATGCCCAGTTCTTCTACGGCTCTTTGCAACAGTCCTAGGAAGTGCTGCCCCCAGGACCATTAATTCCAGGAAGGCTGCAATTACCAGGAACAATATCTCTCAATTTACACAACGTGTATTTTGCATCAGCTCTAGCTCATGTCAAGCAAATTAGATTATGCTTGAGAATTCCTGAGCATGGGGAAAGGCCACAGGCCCACGATGTGGTGCTTCAGGGGTCATCCCTGCTGTCAACTGTGGCCCACATAAGTGGTGCCAGCCACAAAAACACACGTGGGCTCTGATGAGCAAGGCAGAGAAGATTCTGGCTCTTCAAACACAAGCAGAAGAGCTTTCAGCCATCATTTCAGATCTCTGCTCTGCCCATGGTTACAGCTACAAATGGAAAATACAAAACCTTTTGCCATTAATCACATTGCTGATGGTTTAGTCAAGGTTTCATTCAAAGCTAAGGGATTCCTGCTTAGTCACTAAATGCAGTTTAACTTCATTCTGCACCATGAAAAATGAAATCGGTCTCCACTTAGGAAGGCTCAAAGTTAATTAAAATATGCCCTCAATGAGCAATTAGGCCCAAATGCAGGCACTTCAGGGCAGGGGGAAAGCCCGAAGCACCACCCACAAAGCCCCTGCTTTCAGCCTGGCTTTTGCCTCAGGCTCAGGTCTGATCTCCTTAAAAGGTGGGAGCTTTACATTTTCCTTGGAGCCTTAAGATTTGGATTGTTTTTTTCTTAAAACAAAAATAGCTGCTTTAATCTTAACTTCAGAGGTAAAGGCCTTTTTAGAAAGTGGTTTTGCTCACCTCGCTCGTGCCCCACCTGCACCTCCCCGTTCGCGGGCAGCTCCTCGATCTGCTCCCGATGCAACCCTGCCCGGGAGAGCCCCATCCGTGGCATATCCCTGGCTGTAACCACGCTGCACTGGCTCATATTTTAGTTTCTTATCAACATCTCTCTTGCTGGCTGTCCGTGTGGGCACAGAAAGGCCCCTCCTGGGGTGGGCGAGGCTCTCTGTGCTGTGGCTGCTGTGGGAGTTTCTGAGCAGCTCCTGCACTGCCCGGGTCTCATCACCAGAGAGGCTCGTGGAGCTGCTGCTTCCTCGCCTTTGCTTTCAGCTGATGGGTATCTTTGTCATTTAAAAGACAAGAATCTGAATAAAGAGTGGGACAGTTTTCTTTCTGCCTCACCATCTCTGGTTTGTAAATTCTGGTCATGATTTTCTGTGTCCAAATGCATTTACTGTTTGCAGCAGGGAGAGGCTGCACGATCACACAAGCAAAATTGCATGTTAGCTCACAGCTTGCTTGTGAAGTGCAGGTGAAGTCTGAGACTGAAAGCTGCCAGTGGGATTTGGATACCAATTCCCCATTCAAATTAATCCAAATCCCTTTGGCAGTTCTGATGATCTCAATAAATGAGATTTTTCTTCCAGTGACTTCAAATGCAGAGCCTGCCATGAGATTGGCCATGGAAGCAGCACGGCTTTTATCTCTCCCTGTGACCTAAATTCCTAGATAAGGTTTTCTTTCTTATCTGGAAGCACTTCTGAACAGGCAGCAACTTCTGCAGGCTTATCCTGACCAGTGATTCCTCAGGGGCTGTTCTGCAGAGAGGGAAAGAGGGGGAGCATTTTCTGATGGCCCAGGTGTGCATCCACAGAGCAAACAGGCACAAAAGTGCTGTGTAAGTACAGGCCACATTATCCCACCCAACAGCATCCATTTTTTTTCTTTGGTAGGACTTCAGGTTCCCTCAGCAGCTGGGGGGCAGAGAGGCTGTGACAGGGGAGTGACAAGGCAGCCCCAATCCCCATCCCCTCCCTGAACCAGCCCAAAGTGCATCTGCAGCAGGTGGGTGATGTTGTACAGCTGCAAAACTGCCTTATGCAGGGAGCTGGTGCATATTTAATTGTGCTGTGATTTCACAAGGACCAACATGCCCATTTCCAATAGAGCTGATGGTGAAGAAGGTGAGGACTGTGCTTTTCAAAACAGGATTTAAGTGAACCTGAATAAAAACAACCCTCCCAATCTGCTGCCCCTCTCCTGTGTTAAAGCAGGTTTTCTTTTCTTACCTGTCACAGCACAGCAGGAATTCCTCAGCCTGGGGCTCCCAGGGGCCCTGACACCCAGCATCCCCCTCCTGCTGGCAGCTGCCCTGCTCACTCACTGACACCACCAGCCCCACATTTCCCTCCTCCCTTCCCTGCCTTGCCACTCTTATGACCCTAATTTGTCCATGCCTCTTTGCCCCCATCTTTGCTGCATCCCAGCAGCTTTGGCTCCTCTTGCAAAACCCAGTTGTTTGAGTAGAACCTCAGTTTTCACTAAAGAAAAAGTAAGGCTCCAGGAAGAGCCAGTTCACTCCAAAGCTTCATTGCTCCAAACCTGGCTGCATCTAACTCCAAACTCCTGGTGCTCCACGGGCACATAGCAGCTGCTGATGAGCAAACCTGGATCTAACATTGCGTTTTCAAATGCCCCCAGCTCTGAGCCCAACCCTGCCACCACCCCAGCCCCCACAGCCTGCTCCGAGTCCAACATCAGAGGAGTTGGAAACTTTTCCCAGTGTGTCCTGAGCTGCTGCTCTCATCTGCCCCTGGGTCTCTTTGCTCTGGAGATAAAAGGTGATGGGTTTCAGGGGTGTAGAGACTTGCAGGATTACATGGCAGCTGAGAAGGAATCACAGTCCTGGGCAGCAGCTGCTGCAGGGGTGAGGTGTGAAGGCCTGGTAGAGTGAGAAGGTGTTGGCATGGCAAGTCAAAACCCATGTGCTGTGGACCAGCCCAGCACTAAAAATAATCCCCCGTGGAATGCAGAATGGAAACAACAACTGGATGGAAGGATTTTATTTGTTTCCTCTGTCAAAAGCAGTGATACATGCAGTTGGCACAAGACTTGTTAGGCATTAGAGTCATAAATATCACAGAGAGAAATTTAAATGACAGCAGAGCAGTGAGGACAAGCATCACTTAACCCCCAGCATTTACCTGAGAAGGGAGGGACAGGTGTGAAGGAGGCAGAGCAGGCTGGGACCTCCCACGTTCAACTTTCTCCATCAGCTATAATGAATGCTGGAGCCACCTTCACTTTTGTTCTTGCTGTGTGATTAGTTCAAAAACAGCTGAGAAGCAGCTCATCTCCATAGCTCTAATGAGTTTCAACAGGAGAAAAAATATTTGAGGTAAGAGATGTGAGGAAGAGAAGCTCAAACACTCTCACCTTTTGATCCTTGAGCATATTTAGTCATGTTGGTACTGAGTAGAAGTTGCTTTTTCATTTCATTGGCTTCAGGGTGGTTTGGAAATCACTTGTGAGCATTTTTATAATTGCAGCTTTCCAATGCTGTTTCTCATCTTAGCTGCTGTTGAGCAAACAGCCTGGTCCCTCTGCTGTGCCAAAACATTTATTCCTAGTAGTAGCAATAATTAGGCTGGTATTGCTTTGCAGTTTCCTAAGCTATTTTGCCTGACTGGCTACAGGGAGTGTGGCACCAGACACAGGTGGGTGAAGCTGCTCTGGCTGCAGGAGAAAGTGCCACTGACAGCTTCTCTGGATGGAGAACTCTCTGTGTGACAGCGAGGGACAGCCTGGGCACATGCCCATGGCCCCATGTCAGGACCTCCCAGCCCTGTGGGAATGCTTCTCGTCCTACAGACATCCCATGTAGCAACAACATCAACAAGAATTGTTTGTCTCTGTGATGGGCTGGATGCCTGGAACATGCACATTTGTTTTTTCCATGATTCAGTCTCGCAGCACGAAGCGAAGCTCGGTCAATATCATCAGAAAGGTCAGGTAGGTGAGAACACAGAAGCACAGATATGAAGGGAAACACCAGTTATTATTTTACATTCAGGTTCTGTGAGCACCAGCCCAGCATCCCTAGGCTGCTCCTCAGCCAAGGCTGCTCTTCTGAGCCTGCAGAGCTCTGCATGGGCTCCTGCACCTGAGCAGCAGATCCCGTGGGTGCCCGTAGTGTGCAGCCTGGCTGGGACAGTGCAGAGCCCAACATGATGCCTGTTCCTTTACAGCTGGCTCCAGAACAGCCACAGCACTGCCATGGCAATGCCCACCAGGGCTCCCAGCTCTCCTCCTGCCAGGGGTAAGTCCAGGAGTAAAGGGAACAGAGCTGGGCCAGGGTAAAATCCCCACCCAAGGAGCTGTAATATTCTCCACACTGCCCTCCAGCAAATCCTCATAAAAGACTTCTTAAGATTTTTAAGAAATATTTCTCTATGCTACTGCTCTAATGGATGACCTCTCCAGTGGGATCCTGGTGCTGAGGCAGGGATCTATGATGGGTCTCCCAGTAAATGTGTGTCAGAGAGAGAGCATTTCGTACTGTCTGAGCCTCGGGCAAAGGGTTCCTTTTTGAGCAACTGTACCCAAGTGTGAGCAACACCTGGCTGCCAGGCATTGGCTGGAAAACACTGGTATTTCAGAGTTCCCACTTCTTCTCCAGCACAGATGGGATTTGTGTTCTCTCCAGCTCTCTCTAGATTTTCTTCATGCCCAGGGCAGTTCTTGGCAGTAGGTGGGAGGAGATGCTTTATGAACTGTTGTCTTTCTAAAATGAAAACTGATTGCTGTTTCCTTAGCAGATGAGACTCTGAATTGTCCCTTTGCCCACGGATGAGGGATATGATGGATCACAAGAGTCTGCCTGACTCGCATGCATGTTCAAGCCATGTTTTCTGTGTGAGGACTCCAGGGAGAGCTGCTAGAGCACAGGGTGGTTATATCTTGTGAATAAAATTATCCTAAGCAGCTACTTCTTCACACTTCAGCAATGGCTGGGAGCAAACAAGCTTTTATCTTTGCTTCTTTCCAAATGCATCTGTGCTCTGAAATCCAGTTATGGATGGTGCCTTTTTTAGGTACCTGGAAAGACTCAAAGTATCTCTGCTTAGCTGGGACATCACCCATGACATTTTTGTCACAGTGAGAAGTTTCTCTTCCTTCTTTTTCATCTATGCCTGCTGTATTGAACAAACTCTGCCTTCTTACAGAGCAGGGCAGGGCTGGGTTTCCTACCAGCTTCCCTCTGGCTGCGGGTGCCAATAACTCTTCAGTGTTAATGGACATGGGGCCATTTTCTTTCTGACTGTGGTTACTCCCTAAAACCGTTCCCTCATCCCTTCTGAGATACCTCAGCTCTGGGCATACTGCTTCTTTCTGAACTGGTCTTGGGGAGGGAAGCCTTGGAAAACTGAACACTCGAGGAAAACTGCTTTTCCCTGTGTTTTTTTCTTCCAGGTTTGCAGGATGCAGGTCACCATTTGGGGTAGAAGAGTTGCACTGTGAGTAACCAGTGCTGCCACTTTCGCCAAAGGAAGAAGCCTTGGAGGAGCAAAGATTTCCTGCATTGGTGTAAATTTGTTCCAGGGGGTCCTCTCTGGACCAAAAGCTGGTTTCTGCACGTGGGACTTTTCCCAGTGGCACCACATTCGAGATGAAATTGGTCAATTTACATTTTGATCTTTCCTGCTGTGTCCCCGCAAGGGGTGGAGAAGGTGACACATCTTCAAGGGTCTTCAGGGTCTTTCTGTCCTGACCCTTATGTCTGCTCTCCAGAAGGGCTGGGAAGGTGGGTCCGGCGAGGTGGCAGATGGATTGGATGTAGTCGTCGCTGGAGAACGCGTCGGGGCCGCCCGCGGCGCTCCCAGCGCGCTTCGGGTTGCTGCTGGGATCCTCCATCGCTTCCTCGTGGGTTTCCCGTATGGTGGGGAGAGGCTTTGAAAGGCTCAGTCTGATCCGGGGTGCCATGGCTGCAAAGAACAGAGCAGACATGATCAGCGTGAGGAAACCTGCTGTGGTAAGGAAATGCTGGGCTTGCTCCTGCCTGAGCCACCTGATGTCTGCTTGTGGCAAACAGGGCTGTTTACAAAAACTGCATTTTAAAAGTTTGCTGGCAATACTTGTATATCCATGGTTTTGTAAAGAGCTCCATAAATGTACCAAAGAAGCCAAGTCATTAAATGTGGCAGTAAATAAAAGGTTCATTAAGGACATCAGCAGTGGTGCTCTCTCCTGAAGCAACATGCTTGTCTCACTGCCCCTGTTGCAGCAGCAAGGAGTAAATTATTCTCCTTATTTAATGCTCCATGTCTGTTCACTGTGGCAGGGCTCTGACTTTGCCCTTTGTCCAAGCAGGCAGGAGCTGAACCTGACAGGAGAGGAGCTGCCCTGCCCCTGTGGGGAGCACCACGTAAGTACAGCAACCTTACAGAGGTCTCTTCTAGAAGCTGTAGGTGAGAATGTACAGGATCACTTTTGTCTGTGCCAGTGGTTCACAAATGTAGTTATGGAGAGGTAGGTCCTCCCCTGAGTGCTTACATAGAGTCAAAGGGATTTAATTCATGTCCTTCATATTCTAGTAGTTGTTCTCAATTCCTTCTAGGATGGATTTCCATCAAATTTCTCCCACTACTCAGTTAAGCATACTGAATTATAAATATTTCAGCGCATTTTGTGCTGCGGTGTTTTCTAACTGTACTGATTTTTTTTTTTTTTCCTCCAAACACTCCCCGCTGTGCTTTGCTTATCTCCTCTTCTGGCAGAAATGACCATATAGCCTGGATTAATTTTTTTTTTCTACTGCTTCCCCCAATGAAATTTGTATGTGACTAGTCTGCAGACACAATATAGCTTTGTTGTGTGATTAAATGCAAAAGTGCTTTGCTAGCTATTTTAATGCCTTGCTTGTCATTGCTGGAAACAAATCTGGCTTTGTTGAACCTCCCTGCAAAGCTGCAGATCACACACGGAGCACAAATGAGCAGCTCGTGCCGAGCTCAGGGTAGAGCTCGCTGGGTGCCCATCCCTCCCCAGGCTGCTGCTGGCCCTTACTGGTTTTTCTCAGGTGCTGCTGGTAAAGCCAGCCAAGCTGGGATTTGCTGACCTGAGAGCAGGAGATGCTTGCTTTAAACCTTAGGGCCTTTTTATTATCCTTTTTCCTGCCTGCTCTGTTCCTCTCATGTCTTTAAGCCTTAAAGAAAAGGCTTGTTCCTTTGCTTTCCTTCCCTCCCACCCCTTGGCTGAGCTCGGCAGTGTCAGAGTCTGGGCCCGGCAAGGAAAGCGGCCGGGTGCTCCTGGGAAGGGGCGCGGGCATGTCGTGTGAAATCACGATAGCGCTAATCAGTGACTAAGTCCTGCCAACACGCCCTTCCTCCGGAAGGAAACTAAATTATCTATTTGCAGTCAAACTCTTCTGAGGATGGGATGGATCAGGTCCCGCCCGGGTGCCATCCCCCTCGCCCTGGGCACCGCCGCGCTGGCACTGCCGAGGTCACCTCCCCGTCACCTGCAGCCCCCGGGGAGCAGGACTGCCTGCCCTGCAGCTTCCCCTCCACCACGCCTCGAGCATCACCGGCTACCAGCATCCCGGATATTCCCAGCGACCCCCAGGACACAGCCCTTGGCCAGACCCCCTCCCCTTACCTGCGGGGTGCGGGCACGGGCGGCTGTCGTCTCCGCCGGCTGCGTGGCTCTCCCCGCTCCCTCCTCCCTGTTCCCAGCACAGGAGATGTGCTGTCTAACACTAACCCATGCGCCAGCTCCCTGCCTCAGTCAGCTGATCCCGCTGACTGTTTTGTTGCTGTTGCTAAATATATCCCGCTGGCTGCCTGCCCTGCCCGAGCCGCAGCCGGCGGGCGCCGAGGCTCCGGGGCAGCCGCGGGCACCGGGGCCGGGACTGGCCGCCGCACATCCCTGCGGCTCGGCTGCCTGGCGACAATTCCCGTGTGGAAGGGACCGCGGGGCTGTGGCCGTGGTGCGGGAGGGGAAGTGCTGCTTGTGCTCCAAGCTGGGGCGGGAAAAGAGGCGCCGTAGTTCCTTCACGCTTTATTACTGAAAGGGGAATCCTTAGGTTTTGGGGCTGCTTTTGCTCCTTCTCTGCCCTATTTTGTGAACAAATTTGTGCTGGTTTGCCCAAGAGGCAGTGGTTGCTTGCAGCGTCGTTAGTGCTGCTCTCTGCTCTCCTCTCCTGCTCCCATTCTGCTCTGAGCCAAGCATCCCCGGGCTGAGCTGTGCATCCCTGAGCTGAGCTGTGCATCCCTGGGCTGAGCTGTGCATCCCTGAGCTGAGCTGTGCATCCCTGGGCTGAGCTGGATATCCATGTTGCTGTGGAAGCACAGCAGCAGCCAGCCCTTCCATGGCACCTCCCAGGGCTTTTCTCCACCAACCACCCCCTCCAGCTGCTGCCAGCATCATCCCTGTTCACGTTTCTCTGAGACCACACAAGTGTGTTACAGCAAATTGCTTTGCCCGGAGGACTGGCAGCATCCAACCTTGTGGGTCCCTGGGCAGCAGGGATTTGCCTTTGTTCCCTGGCTCATTAACATGCTGCAAACTGACTGCAATTCTGGAATAACCCCAGTGTCCCTCTCATAGCCTCTCTTGCAGCATCATGTTGAGTGGGGAGATAAATTGTTGTGTTGCAGCAGAATCTTCCCTGTGCTTATTTCCCAACACTGTCCTCAGAGGCAGCCCCAACAGCTGCTGCTCTTTCCAGGGGAACAGCCACCCCACACAGCATCCCTGTGTGCCCAGGCCAGGGAGTGTGCTGCATTTCTGAGCCTTGCTGCTCCCCACAATGCCTGTCCTGACCTGCTGGAGGGATGAAGAGAAAAGCAGAAATCCTAGATTAAAAATCATTGCTTTGGTTTTAATGCAAATATTCTCTGTGTTACCAACATTCAGGAGGGAATTGGCTGCAACTGCTGATTTAGTCACCCAAGCCCACATTCATCATTCAGGCTTTTTCTTTATCTCCAGTAAAAGAAATAAGCAGCTCAACACACTTTTGCATCCCTTCAGGATATGGTTCCAAGCAGATTATTTTTTTCTGGAAATAACCATTGCTTAGCATTTCAATATAACAGGTGTGTAAGCTCCAGCTGTTTGTCTGGACTTCTGGTGCCACACAGCTGAATTTAGCTGAAATGACCCACAACCTTCATGCATTAAATTCTCTAACAGCAGTGATCAGCTGGGACCATGCTATAGTAACTTAGAGCTTCAATTTTTCCTTCTTGCTTGCAGGAAACATAATTACCACTGAAAGAAAAAAAATCCCTCAGACACCAGCTATGCTAAGCAGTTGCAGTATGGAGCTTGGGAAAAATATTTTGTGAGGAAGATCACTGATCTGGAAACAAATTCCACATGTGCAGATGTGCATGGATAGATTCTCTTTAAAAAGAGTCTTCCAGATGGTTCCTCTGCCCTGGTAAGTTCCTCCTTCCTGCTGGAGTTGCTTCCTTCTCAAAGGTCTGATGGAGTGAATAGAACTTGCCAGGTGGGAGGAACAAATATAATATATCTCTTTNTGCCATGGGGGAGGAAAAAAAATAATATATCTCTTTTTTTTTTTTTTTTTTTTTTTTACCTCAAACACAACCATTTGGTTTCCTCTTTCATTGGCTGCATCCTCAAAAAATCTTAATTTACCAGGAACAAGGTGCAACTTTGAGTGCTTGTTGCAAGACTGCCATAGGTTTCTTCCAAGAACTTGTGAGGATGGTCCGGCATAAATCATCCCAGTTTCCTGTACTTACATTCCCCAACAGTGCAGTGAATCAGCATTCCTGGGGGCATGAAAACCATCACCAAATGGGATTAATGGCAAAAGAAAACAGCAACAGCAGCAAAGGAAAACAGCAATTGTTAGTTCTGCAGGGCTTGGTTGAGCATCTGACATATAAATGCTGACAATAATTTTTTGGTTTGGTTTTCTGTTTGTTAGGTTTTTGGGTTTTTTGGAATGCTTCCAGTTTTTGGGAAAGCCTTGTATCCACACAGTTTAGCAGAGTTGGGTAGGTGTTAACAGCTGACTCTCCCCTGGGCATTTTTGAAGCTTGTTGGCTCTTGCCAGGGCTGGGGGACAGGGTTAACATGACACTGAGCATCTCCACACCTCAGGGCAGGTCCTCCTTGAAGGTGCATTGACAACCTGGGAGAGCTGTTCCTCTTTTGCATGTGGGAGAGTGACATTTACAGAGCAGACATTGAATGGGACAAGGGGGAACAGTTTTAAATTAATAGAGGACAGATTTAGATAATGAAGAAATTCTTTATTGTGGTTGTGGTGAGGCACAGGTCGCCCAGAGAGGTTGTGGGTGCCCCATTCCTGGAAGTGTTCAAGGCCAGGCTGGACAGGGCTAGGAGCAGCCTGGGATAGTGGAAGGTGTCCCATCCATGTCAGAGGTGATCTCCAAGGTTCCTTCCATCCCCAATCATTCTGTGATTCTCTGTTTCTATGTTTGTCATTAGAAATTTAGGAAAAGAAAATGTTTTGACCCAGTTTGTGCCAGATTCCAGAGGATTTGTGTTCTCTAATTACATCCCCCAGCCTATTAACCTCCTGTGCATCACAGCAAGCAGCCACTATGGTACCAGTGAAGATACTGCCTTGAAATATTAATGAGCTGTTTTCTTATTAACTAAAGCTGGGTTGGAAATGCACCCACAGCTGTTGCCTTGACTGCAGCTCACACAGCAACTGGTGGTGGCTGCATGTGCCAGCACTGTCACTGATGCAAACAGATTTTCTGCAAGTTCCTGGCTTTTTCTTGCCTTTTGCAGGTGAGGAACCATTTGCTGTGAGGGCTGGGTGACTGCAGCACACCACCACAAGGCACAAGGCTTGTTCACAGGAACTGAGCCCCCATCCAGCTGGGAACATGGGTGGAGTCCTGCCGGGAGCCTTTGCAAAGGGAAAGGCTCAGAGGGATTTAGGCACTTTGTTTCACTGGGAGTTCAATTAAGTTGGAAAATTACGCCTGGGAGCCTTCACTGGGAGTTCCCAGGCCATGCCAGTGTCATGGCTTCACTGGCAGTGGTGGCTCATGACCAGCAGACAGTAAGAGCTCTGGGCCAGTGCAGACTTTTCTCAAAATGCTTTGATGTCTCAGAAGTGCAAACCACGGTGACAACTCGCTGGCAACTTCCCCTGGGAATCTGGCCCAGGCAATTTATTTAAAATAATATAAACATTTTTATTTCTGTTATTACTGATCTGCCTATGATGAAATTGTATCTTTGCATGGATGCATTTTTCATGCATCACTTTAGATTATACATATCCCAAAGTGCCTGGGTGTTGACTGGTCCCTTTTGGACACACCACAGGAAGAGGCTGGAGAGCTGAGCACTGTGGGTTGTTGCAGGGCTCAGTGAGGGCAGCACTGCCATCACTTGAAAACCTTCTCCTGCCTGGGGTCACATGAAGCCCCCTGTCTTGCCAGCAGCCCAGTTCACCTAAAACAGGTTTGTCTTTCCATAGCTGTTGTATTTCTTTACCAAAAGATCCTAAAAATTAAATGACAACCATCAGTGGAACCCTCTGCAATGTTACTGGCCTCTAAACTTTCTTCTTTTCAGAGTAGCTGGGATGCGTTTGGATGCCTTAAGAAATAACAGCTCCAGAAAACAATTTTTTCTTGAGCTATTTTCAGTGGTTTGCATGGTGGAATTGATCATGGATCTATTTCTCCACTGCTGCTGCTGTCTGTGTTTCTTCCTGCAGGATCCCTGCTCGTTGTTCAGCCCCCAGCCACTGTCAGGGCACGGCAGCAGCACAGCAGCATCTTCGGCTACATCCACACTGCGGTGGGGACTGAGCCGAGTGGGTTTCACTCCATCTGGCCCTTCCTGGGCGCATCTCACCAGATTAAGGGATTTTTCCGGCTGGGATCACAGTCCAGCAGCCTTTCATTCCTGTGCCGTGCCACCATCTAGTGGTGACTCGGCCAGACACTGCGAGTGAGAGGTGAAGCATCCCCGGCCTGCCGGGACCCGCGGCGCTGCTGGGGCTGCGCGGCTCAGCTCCATCGCTGGGGGATGCTGCACACAGCGCTCTGCTGAGGCGGCAGAGACCCAGCAGATTAACCGGGACAAGGTGTCTCCCGCACGTGTCATCCTGCTCTGCTCCTGCCCCTGATAAGGTTTTACAAGTGCTGCTTGTGTTTGGTACCGTTCTGTGGCTCCATCACTTCTGTCCCNGGGGTTTCCAGGCGTTCATCTCCCAGGAAGGCTCAGCAGCATTTTTTGACCCCTGTAAGAAAAAACAAGTGTTGAGGCAGAAAATGGGGTGGGAGGCTGGGAATCATCCTGTGCCCCCCTTGCTGTGGGAAGGGGCAGCCAAATTTGCACGACACTTTGGAGGAGCTGCCTTCTGTCTGGTGTAATTAAGAATAACCTGAATAGGCTTTCTTGGCCTGGAACTCCTCCTTGAGCTGCCTTTTTTTTTCATTTTTCCTCAGAGCCAGATGATGGTGAAAAGGGCTAAAAAGCTGATGTAGGCCAGGAAAGGAAGAGAAGGGCTCCTGTGGGTTCCATCTTTTGGCATTCAAGAGAGAGAAAGCAAGACCTGGGGGAAGGAGAGGACATGGCTGACCTCACCTTGGGCCTCTCTCATGTCTGGGGTGCAGATGTGAGACCCTTTGCCATGGCCACTAGAAAAAACTCAAAATCTAGGAAAGCAACAGGCAGTTAAATATAACCCTTGTCACAGCTGTAAATGCTGCATGAATTATCACAGTAAATGAACCCCAGGTTTGGGCTGCTCCACTGTTTTATTGGGGCATTTAAGTAAGTAAATTACTTTTCCAGGTGGAAAATGTTGAGGTGGCTCACTACCTGATTAAAGAATGCTGGACTTGGGTGCACTGCATGGAAGAAGGGATCTTTCAAATCCTCAAGCAACAAACTTCAGTTAGATGGGAAAGATTCAATTATGCTTTAAAGGGAACCTGGCTACGAGTGTGCAGGACATGGCAGGAGAATGTGTGCAAAAGGATTTTATGGAAAGGAGAAATTACTTTATCAATAGGACATGCAAAGCAGAATTTGCTCATCAGTCCTGAATAGAAGCCCAAATAACTTTAAAGAGATGATACATGGACCAGGATGGATTTGGGCCTCAAGAAGGTTTAAGTGAGTTTGATTAATTTCTGTGCAGTTATCAGCTGAGGTTTTGGTCTAATGACTTCATGATATTTAGCCTTGGATAATAGATGTTGTAACAAGGATGTAGGACTTTAGCAGCAAGTGTATCCCAATCCCACTTCATTAAGTTGTAGAAATTGAATTGGTTTTGAATCTGAAGATGCTGATTCTTTGTCCTCCAGCATCTCTGCATAACATCAACTCAATGAAAAAAGCACAGGGAAAAGCCAAACACTTCTTGCAAAAGAACAAAGACATTTGAATTTAATAAATTATAAAATTAAAGATTCTAATTTGTATATACATTTTTAATATACAAGAAATGGCTATTTATTGCAATTTCTGTTAAGGCATATGTAAGTGAATGGAAGTTGCATATAGATATTCAGATGAACATAGCTAATACTGTGCATTGTAGGTGAGTAAATAAGACATTAAATGCATTATGTAATAAAATAAAACATAAGACCCTTTGAGTACTGGTAAAGCACCATTTCTAGAATTCTCAGAATATCTGAAAGCATTCTATTGAGATGTTGTGAGACTCTAAATATTGAATGGATATATGAATATAAAAAGTGATGCATTCATAATAGATAACAGAAATGTTTAAAGGCATGTTGGTGAAAAAAATGGCAGATGACTGAAGCCAAAGAAACCAAAATTTGTTTGGGATTTTTTTTTTCATGACAGGCTGTCACTTGGATTTTAAGTTTAGACAACCAGAAAAAAATGACAATTGAGAAAACTATGTACTTGCATGGTTAGATCATAAATTCATTGCTTCACGGGAGCACGTTACTTTATCTCTCAGATCTCTGAGATGGTCTCTGCAGGAATACATTTGTTTATAAACCTGCTTTAGTTTCTGGGGATTAGGTTACGTTAAAATATCACTTTCTGCTTGTTATGTCTGAAAATGCAGCACCTGGGCAACAGCAAACGGTTTACAGAAGATACACTGCCATGATGCTCTTGCCCAATTACAGCATTGTAGAAAAGATGAAACAGTTGTCAAAGTCCAACCAAACAAAAAAATGACCAAATTTTCCACTGCATGTCATGGAAATGAGATCAGCCCAGGAGAACAAACCCCCACCTCTTGTCTGGGGCTGTTTTTTCATTATCAATAGAGCCCTGCTTTGTGTTTTCCAGTAGAAGTGATGCCCATGTTCTTGGGGAATGATCATCATGGGGAACTGCTGAAAAAAACACCTTCTTGGTGTTCTGTGCACATATGGCAGCTTGAAAAGGAGGCATCTTCCCTGGTCTGAAGAGCCCTAACTCCCCCCCTTCTCATACAGGAAGACTGTGAGGAGAAGGCAGCTCTTGGCTGCTGATCCATGAAGAGGTGGTCCATCAGCCTCCCGGTGTCTTGAGCAAGGTAGACTGAAGCTGCTGCTCCAAGTAGTTCATTGTTCCCCAAGTAACAGCTAAAGAAATAATCAGTAGAATTTAAACCACCGAGAAACAGATCAAATTAAATTTCCCAAAAAGTGAGACTAAGGGAACAAGCCCTTCCAAAGTGCAGATGCCACCAGGCATTGCGTTGGGTCCCTAATGATCATTGGACCCAACACAGCACCAGACCAGCCTTCCAGGAAGCTGCTCCTGCTCCCTGAAGCAGCAGAACTTTCCACTTTATCTGGAAAAATGCTTTTTTTGAGCTGTGGGCACTGCCTCCTGTGGTATTTCTTCACGCTGCCTGGTTGACTAAGCCTATTCCAGAAGTTAAGGCAGAACAGAATCAATTAGATGAGTTACCTCAGGGGGTCAGAGCAATGGGTCTTGAAAAAGTCCCAGTGGGTAAGACTGGTACCTTCCAGGCAGCAAACCTTCAGCTCCCCATCTGCGTAAATCCAGCTCCAAGCCTTTCTATCTTTGGGTTTGTAAGGGTTTTTCCTCAGTTTCATATCCTTGGATAAGCTTCTAGTCTATGAAAAAGCTGGGGGTTGTGGTTTATTTTTATTGTCCACAGAGCTAAACGGATATTAACTTGAAGGGGAAAAGATGAGTTTTGTACTAACCACATCTGTGTAAAGGAAATGTGGAAGGCAAGAAATACTATGACTACAGGCTGGGAGCCCAGCTACAGCTTGTGTCTCCCATGGCACAGCAGCTGGAATGATGTTGATTTAGACACGTCTTCCTTGCTTATAAACAGAATGGTGGGGTTTTTTTTCCCTTCAGTGCTCATTACTACATTGCTGTTGTGCACAGACGTGACCTGACCCTGCACTGTTATTAAAACTTGTCCTGCCTCTAGGCAACCACAAATCCCTTGGCACAAGGCTCCCAGGGCTTGCCCACTCACCATGGCCATGGGACGGCTGGCAGGCCACGGAGCAGGGCTGGGACAGGGCACGAAGGATAAGCACCCTCTGACTGCAGGAAAACACTTCATGTCCCAGGAGTGAAGGCCTGTGGTGGAACTCTTCCTGCTGTGCTGCCAACTGCAGAGCCTGAGTTTCACTTCTCCAAACCAGAACAGATTTTTGCGTGTGCTGCTTGCTGCTTCCACAACTGCAGCCACGTCTGCTTGGCCCAGGAGATGTTTCCTAATGCTCTGGACTCTTAGGAGGCCTGTTGGGCTTCCCAGTCTCCATGGTCTTCAGTGTATCTCTCATCCCTGCACTACCAGAGCTGCTGCTCCAAGTGCATCACCTCAGTCCTGTGTAAGAAGGGGTGCTCGATGCCACGACACCAGCTGAAAACATTCCTTCTCTGCTTGGGCTAGGATCTCCATGAAGTGTTTTGCTTAGACCAGGTCTTGTGCTTCAAAGACTTCTGGCCACAGTTCAGGCCAAAACAGTCCCACGTGTAGGTGCTGTAAAACCTGAGGTTCCTGCTGGCTCTTACCTCCTTTCCAGCAGGAATGGCTCATCTGGAAGAGGAGCTGGGAAGTTCATTCAGTTGTGGTGGTCAAGGGCAGAAGGCAGGGCCACAGGGAGTCCCATGTGCTTTACCTTGCAATACCTGTGAAGCTCTTTGCCAGCAACTGGGCCAGAGAAGAGCTCACACATTGCTGGGAATGCAGCACATTCCCAATAACTTTGTGACTCTGTATATAGGCTTATTGCTGGTGCCTCTTCAAACCAGGACCAGCTCAGCCTGGAGGGTGAGATCTTCCTCTCAGACTGGAAAATCTGAACTTGGAGCCACCAGACCTACGATTTCAGGGAAGCCCTGGGCTCTGCAGGAGGTTTACCAGCAAAGAAAAAACAAATGGAAGAATCCAAGCCAGGAAAAAACTGCTCAGATGCCACCCTCAGCAGGAACCAGTCCATGCTCCCTGTCTCAGCAATGTTAGAGCCAAGCTGAATTCATCTTCTGTTCAAATGGAATTCAGGAATTCAAAATGACCTGTGGAAACCATGATGACCCTGAGGGGAAAAAAAGTACTCAAAGGGTTGTCAGGTTACGCATCTTAAAGTTTTCTAGCAGACCTGGTGTTGTGAATACACGTGTGTGTGTGTGTGTGTGTGTGTGTCTTCGTGTAAGGGCACAGCAAACAGTTGTTCAGTTCTGCACCAATAAAGCTGTCCTAAGGAAAGGAAGATAATACAAAATTATTTCCTCAAAAATAACTGTATCCTATGTGGGGGAAAAAAAAAAGTTTGTCTTAACAAAGCACCAAAGAAAAGACAAGAAGAATCCAGTCATCTTTAAGTTAAACAGAATGTGGGTAGAAAAAAATCAGACCAATAAAAAAAGCACCAACCAATAATGATCACTGAGGCTGTTGCATTACAGGAACTCAAAGACTGTAAAAAATATGGATAATTGTAAACAGAAAGACTAGGATGTTGTCAGTCCAAGTTGGCCAGATCTACCCTACTAAATGTCTTGCGTGTATCTAAAAGTTTAGGAGAATCCTTTGAAACTGTTTATGGAAGTATGTAAACTACTGTTTGTCAGTTTTTAATTTACACATAAATATATGGCTACAGGATTTTCTGTGTATTTTCTTACACAGCCCTGGTTCAGGAAGCTACGTGAGCACATGCCGAGCTGTGACCACAGAGGCAAAGTCAGCCAAACCGAATCTGGCATGTCCTAAGAACCTTCCCGAAGTGGGCTGTGTAAGTGCCAGGGTTTGTGCAACGCACAGAAGCATCACAGGATTGCTGATCCCCTGTTTGTCAGAGTTAAAGGGATTTATTATGTCTTGGGACTGCTTTCCTCCTTACTAAGTGTAACTCCCATTACTATTCCCAAGAAGTTTTACACAGGCATAGAAGACTTTAAAGAGCCCATGACTGAGAAACCTGCTAACCTGGCCTAAGTCATGTGGTTTATCTGGATTCAGGGGGACACTGTAGGAATATTGCACTAATACTCTGCCGTACCCTGTACACCTAACCTAGCCATCAAAGTGTTCAGATTAGCACTTTTGAAACCATCTGTCATTTCCATTTATAGTAGGCTTGAGAACCTGGTATCTCTGCCATAGCACCACTTTGATTTTTCCCCATTTTTAGTCTCTGTGATGGCCAATACTATGATGCTGGTAACATCTCTATAAGAGAAAAATGTTGTTTGTGCCATATTTCCAATTTAGTTTATTTTCCTAAGAGTCTCTCTTTTCATTTTCTCAGCAATCAGCTCCTGAATTCTTTGATTCCTTGTCCTTTCATAAGGCCTCCTCCGTGTAATGATGTTGTGCTGTGGTACTTCGTTCTCCAGCCCATCAACTTTATAGGGAACATCCACCGCATTGATTTCTGGGTGCTCCTCAGTCCCATTGGAAGGGGGTGCACGTGTTTTGGAAACCAGAGGAGGGCTGGTGGCAGGCTGTGTGGTGGCCACTCCCACGGGAGGGCTGGGGGTTGTCAGGAGCTCCTCCTCAATGACATTATTCTTGTTTCCATTGGCATCGGTTACATTGCCGTCCTCTGTTGTGTTGCTGTACGCGTTGCAGGACTTGCAACACAGCTTATTGTACCCAGGGATGGAGCAGTAACGGGAGAGAACTTCCATGCGACAAAACATTGACTTGTCTCCTTGACAGTGATCTTCTGAAAGAGAAAAAGGGGACAGATAAATAAAGAGCATCTTCATATTAATCAGAAAAAGAAACACAGCTGAAGCTTTGGCAGTGGGCAGAGGGTTTGATATTTAAAGTGGGATGGGAAACTGGCAAATGAGCCTTCTATAAGCAGAAGCAGACTTCTATTCAACCTAAAAGTCAACTCACTTCAAGAGCTGCAAAAGATGATCTGATCTGTTTGTACCAGGCCCATCCAAGCTCTAGACCTTAACACTCGAATTTTTGCCTTCACATCCTGAAAGCTCTACCCTGAAGACCGTGAAGCCACAATGAATTGTGCTACTGTCTTGGTTTAAACTTCAAAATACACTAATTTTGCTGTGTTGTTGCTAAAGCTACATTGAACTCCCACAAAGTCATCAAGGTTTATATTAAGGAATCTACTTTTTCCCTCTTTGCTCCTTTTATTGCTTTTCTTCAACCACACAGTGGCTAACCACGGTCAGGGGTAACATAGAGTTATCTGGACTGCCTCAGGAAAGTCAAGCCCTATTTTGATGTGTACCATGTAACTCAGAATTAATCCATCTCCCATTAGAGTGATTTTGTTACCAGGTACCTCTACTCTGAAAACAGTGGCATTTTTCTCAGCATGTCTCTTGTTTAAGAGAAAAGTGGTGCATTTACCATGAGGTTTTCTCCTCCTCCTAGAAGGGAGCTGATATTTTTGGACAAACAAACTCCACAGCAATGGAGACAAGCCAGTCCATTAATGACTGGGAGACTCAGTAACAAGTCCTGATTTTTGTGTCAATGACTGTAATAAACGAGAAAGAATGATATTCGATAAGCTGTCAATAGCTGTTACAACAATCTGCACTGTAATGGAGGTGTTATAGCAGATCCTGATCTTGCTGAAACGCAGGTGGCAAATTGTAGGCTGAGGCATTAAAGGTGAAGTGGTCAAAGTGTTCCTGCCTGAGATACATAAACAGAAGCCTACTCACAGTGATGCCTTAAGAGATTCCCCCAAACCCTTGTAATTTCTGCTCAGGGGAGGCAGAGGACTGTATGAATTGGTGGCAAATGGATGGTGAGGGTCTGGCAGACTCCTTGGAGAGAATGCTGCCTGTCCTCTGTCCTATACAGACCCCCCTGAGCTCCTTTGTCTCCAGGATGAAGTAATGGAACCAGGCACTGCAGTGAAGGAAAAATCCCAACATGCAGCCCATGCTGAGAGAGGAGTCAGAGGGTTTGGAGGAGAGGCGAGAGCTGAGGAGAAAAGCAGAATGACCAGCACTTGGCATCATCAGTAACAAAACATCTTCTCTGTGACCAGAGTGCAGAGACAGAGATGACATCACTTGTGTCTCTCCCCCTGCTCTACTACATTTCCACCTACTCTTACAGTAAAGGATGAGTAACTCCAATTACTCGCCTTTGTTTAGAGAGCACCCAATGGCAGACAGTGCTTAGCCTGATCCCGGAGCTCACATTTCACCCTCCTGCTATGAGCCCTGGCTTGTGTCAGCACCCTCACAGCAAAGGAGAGAAGCAGTGCAGGTTCAGAGATACCAAGGGGACTTAGAAAGCGTGGGTGCCACCTCTTCACTCATCCTCAGTTAACAAAACAGGGCCCAGTGAGTGTTTAATTGGCAAACATATCAGTCTAAAATAAACTAATTACTGGTGCTGCTGCTTTAAAATGCTGGTGCCGGCTGAGGAAGGTGGAAACACCTCCTGTGCATTGTATCTACGCCCTGATCGTTGCATTTGTTGCAGAAACGCAAAATTCTAGTTCCTACATTAGAATGTGACAGTTAATTTTCATATTTTTCAAATGCTAAACTGAAATGCTGCTGAAGATTAGGAATTACTCTTTCCTTAGGAACCTAAGAATAGTACCTTGGTTTTGGAGAGCTTTTCAAACCAGCCTTTAAGAGCTGGAACAGTTCATACCTGCATGCACAGCTCCATACAAAGCTCTACATGTGCCTATACAGCTTAATATATATATATATATATATATTTACATACCCCATAGGAGTCCCCTTTGAACATCGTGCCTTGTGTTGCATGACCCTTATGCACATTCCTCCAAATGGCTTCCACAATAAAAGCCAACAGATATAATATTTAAATATGGTTTTAACAAGGCAGGTCTGTTCTTGGCTTTATAAGAATCAGTAACAGCACCTTTAGAAAAATGCCTTTTTCCTAACAAAATTATGCAATGTCAAGCTTAACAATACATGGAAATAAACCTGCATTATGTAATAAGTTTAGTGACATCTGATAAGTTATATAAATAAACTCTGTAACTTCTCAATGCCAGAATGAAATTTTGATCAGCTATCCAAACCAAAATATCCAGATTTGCTGAACTTTTATTTATTTTTACTTGCAGTATGCATGACAGACTGGAAGTATATATTCAAAACATCAGTAAGAAAAAAATAAATCAGTTTCACAGTCACTTTGGTACACATTATTCTCATAAAAAAATATTGAAAAGCAAACTGAATTGGCACATCTTTAATATTATGTTAAATACATACAAAACACTAATAAAATATCCCTGATAAACCAAAGTGCATATAGACATAGTGCACAATGCCCAGATACCTTATTGCACCATTCTCTATAGCCACCCATCTCTTGAAACATCACTAAACATTGTCTATTTAAAGGTAACAGTCATGAATATATTTATACAGTTAAACACCGATTATTTTACATAACAGTATTCAGTGCCAGATACGTGTCTTTGCTTTTTCACCTTGTCATGTAAATTGTTAACATGTTTCAGGAAATACTAACAGCAAAATTTAAATATGTGATCACATGATAATGACAAGTTTGAAGTGCTACACTGTTGACGACCCAAAGATTCAAAAATGCCACTTTTCCAAAAAATATGATCAAAGCAATAAGGTAGTAATTTGCTCCAAGACTGCAGTTTTACAGTTGATACATTTCTACTATTGGTACTGACTGTCACAAAGAACTTTATGACTTGTGAATTCCAAATCTTCAACACAAACACGGAAGGTGAAGCACGAAAGCCAGTTAAATTTCATTAAGTCAGGCCACAATCCTGTCTCGATGAAGATATGGATATGCACTGTGCAAATTAACCTCCAATTAAATTTACTGCCCTCCAATAGTTATCGTTCAAGTAAAAACACTCCGTATGAAGATTAACTCAAGGTACCAGTGTACTGTTCATATTTAAAGCTGGATCTGGTAAATTAATGCCATTTACATTTCAACGTTAAGGCATTTTTCTAAAATTCCTCTCCTAAGCAAAAAAAGCAATAAAAATTGAGGTAATTCTGTAGTAGTTCACACTGTTATGTTTGCCAGTTGACACATCTAAGAGCACACACACACACACACACGCACGCACAGCCGCACCAGTCAAGTCAGACATGCACATGGTGAAAAAAGACCAGAGATGTAATGAGTATAAACAGCTCCATGCTGAGCAGCTGGAGACATCGTAGTCAATGCAAACATCATATTGCCTCCGCCACGTTGAGGAAAACACCACCACGCCACCTTCACCATGGACCATGCCTGTTCTGCTTTGGGTTCATTTCTAAAGTGAAAATATGCAAAACTGGCAAAAATTGTGCGATGGCAAAAATGAACGCAGCTTTTCTCGAGAAAAAACCCACCAAACCACCACCGGGAGTCTGGCGAGAGCGACGGCATCAGAGCAGCACGGAAAGTACCGACAGCAACTCAGCTTCTGCTTCCCAGTGAGCCCTCCCCGGGTCACAAACGTAAAGGTGAGGGTCAGGAATAAAAAATGAGCAGCAAGGGTGAGGAAAGCAACAGCACCACAAAGGAAAATGGAATGAAAAAATTCTTCCACTCATCAGACTACCCTGTCAGCGAACTGAAACCAGAGAGTTACAAGATTTCGGGTTTTTAGATAAAGGAGAACTTTAGCACTACAAGGTGTCATTATTGTGATGTGATCACATTCACAATAAGTTCTCAGTTTTGCTATCAAACTGAACATCAGGAACCAGTACGAGCCTTTTTTCACCATCACCAAGCAAACCGATCCAGCTCCCTTTCAGAGGACTGCAACATACTGTGGAGATCCAACTTCACACATCCAACACTTCAAGACCTCCACCACCAGTGCTACGCAAGCTCCAGAGAAGAAAGACACCGAGCACCAAGTGCCTGGTGTGAAAAAACAGATTCAGCCCAAGATTTAAACTTGGCAAAGTCAAGGGAACTTTCCGCATAGAGAGAAGAAGAGAGCAAAAGGCAAAGTCCACATTCGATGTGGCATGCATTTAAGGGCAAAGGCAGAGTTATAAATGGGTCTTTTACTTGAAGATATTTTCTGGATGGGGTAGTCTGGATCAGGTCTTGACAGCCATTGAATCATGTAGGTTTTCTTTGAAGGATCAGAAACGTTTCCTTGAATAGAGGAAAAAAAAAAAAGATGCAACACAACTTATGTTAGACAGCATTAAATTGTTACCCTGTCAGAAGGGGACAAGCTTAAAGAGTGAGTGGGCTCCAGTTGTGAAGGAGCCCAGGGAAGGATTACAACCAGGCTGTGTGATTTTGGGCAAAGGGTGCTGTTTGAGGAGTTTGCTACAACCTGTGCCCAGCATTTCACAGCCAACACTGAAGACAGCCCAAGGGCCTGTTCAAAAGCAGCACTTCTCATGGCAGTGTCACATGTGTCCCCAGAGACATGCGGTCTAGCTTAGTTACACAGACTCATTAAAATCTTTGTATTGGAGACTATAATTGACAGCTTGCTTCTAATTAATTAGAAATCAAAAGCTACCCTGAGAGATATGTCAGGAAAAAAGAAAACTATGAATTACTTAATAATAGGAATATGTGAAATGATCTCACAAGTATCATTTGCAAACAGCTGAAAAGCTAACAAGGATAAAGGCCTCGTTGCCCTGGATTAAGCAGGAACAAATTAATTATAGCTTTTAAAACTGAGTTAGATAACCCCTACAGATAACTTATGTTTGACAGAATGGAAAACAAGCCTGGAACTGTCAGTGGAGATGGGGAAAGCAAAGAGGAATCCTTGGTTAGCCACAGCCCAGCAGACACTTGCCAAGCCCCACAGGTCTCAGGGGTGCGGGGCTGGACTCAGGCAGTGCTCCTCTCCCAGGGCAGCTGACAGCTGCTGGCCACATCCAGCCATCAGCACTGTGCTGAGCTCTGCCCAAGCTTCTCAGGCTGTGCTGGGCCAAGTAGTGCTCCCCAGCAGGAGAAGAGCCCAAGGAGCCCATTGACCACACAGCAGCTCCACATCTGGAATTCTGCTCAAACAGGGACTATGGAGAAGTGTCCCCCCAGGCAGATGTAGCACACAAGTATCAATTTGATGAAGGCATTGCAAATAAATAAATTAATGCTTTTCCAGGAAGTAATAGAAGCTATAGAAGACAAGCCCTTACTGGGACACGGAGGTAGTCTGCAAATCCTGACGGTCTCAGGTTTGCTCTCCTTGCACAGGCCGACGGCGTTGTCCCTGGTCCGGCACAGCACCGGGCGATCCTGGGTGCCATTGCCACAGCTGGCAGAGCACTGAAAGGACACGCAGCAGTTACACCCCAGCCACCCTCTGGAAACAACAGATTAGAAACTGTCTTTTCCATTTTAAAAGACTGCCCTTGATTTGAGCTGACACGGTGCATTATTTGAGCCACTGCAGTACCCACAGTAACTAAGCAAGAGGGAGAGCCACTCACTGCCTCCTGTGGCACGCCAGAAATTGTGAAATACTCCAAGAATGAGCTATGGTCTGAGCACTAAACAAACAACTGTACATGCGAGTCATCTATTCCCAGAGCCACCTATTCACAAATTCAGGGGTTGCATTACTTGTCATGCTCACTCCATCCAGTCAGAAATTAGTTGAGACCTCCAGAGCGGGACTGACCTGTGACCAGGGTCCTATTCTCCACTGTGCTGGACACAGCTCCCTGTTGCAGGGCCTCCTGCCCTCTGGGCGGTCGTTGTTGCAGTACTTGGTGTGGACAGAGCGATTTGTGTTGTCGTGGAGGGGCTGGATGCAGCGCACAGAGCGTACCTGGAACCCTGTCTTCCCACAGGATTTGCTGCAAGGCTCCCATTCTCCTGTAACCCATCTGGGTTGGTGAAAAGAGAGTGAGCAGAGTAAAATTCAAACTGTTGACCTGTAATTCTTAAACACAGGTTTAACATGATGTTATTAGCAGTTCTAATACAGAAAAAAAGAGAAGATAGCAAAAAACCATGGTGCGGGTTATTTGACTGCCCCTGAAATATCATTAATAAGACCCAGATCTTCAGTATTACTTCTCATTATCTCCAAGAGAAGCACTATTCTTACTTGGCTGTATTTGCTTTGATTTTAAGCTGCCCTCTCCAAGACTGCACATAAAAATATGGTTGCTTTTATGTCAAAAGCAGCCACCCAAGGGTGCTGCTGAGCTTCCCAGGTCTGGGTGCATGAGAATGAGATGTGCCTTGTCTCATTATGCAGCATGAACCAGCTATCCACACAGCTGGTTCACATATGAGTGAAGCCAAAATATCTGGGCTAGAAAAGCAGCTCCAGCCTGGCCTGTGTCTGGGCACTCCATGGACCACATCCCCATCCAGACTCAATCTCTGAAGCACTGGTAAACCCTGTGAGTGCTGAGCTTGGGCAGATCAAGGTCCTCATCACCATAAATGTTTGGTTTGGGGGAAGGCAGCACTCCAGTGAAAACCAGAAGGTTTGAGTTCAAAGTGTCTAAATCAGTATGGCCTTGAGAAATGAAACCTAATGATTGTAAAGTGCTGTAGATGAAAACCTCACTGATCACCCAAACTGGCTCATTGATCATAGCTACAAATTGTAAAGAACTTAGAGAAGAACAACAGGGACAGGCAGGACTAGAGGAAATGTATCTAGACTATTGAAAGCTTGGTTATAATTAAGTGAAGATACACAGAGGTCTATAAATATTTACGGAGTGCAGAGGTTTGCAAGATGGAAATATTGCTCCATGTAAACAGTATTCATGGGGTAAACTTCACCAAAAAATATATGTAGTCTGGAGAAAAACCCTGAGCTTGAAGGAATTGTCCTAAAGTACTCATAAAATCCTGGGTTTGGAAATGGTCAAGAAATAGCAAAAGGCACAGCACTACACACTCCACTTAAACAGAAAGTAAAAATTTCACTCAACTTTCTCCTTGTAACCGACAGAAATTACACAGCTGTGCAGAAAGGCAAGAGCTGTCAAGTCATGAATCCTGAGGTGACTTCTGAGACATAGATGAGTTTTTTCCAGAAGTGAAGAAGCAGCATATTAGCGTAGGGGGTTTCACAGAGCTTTGTAAAATCACTTAAATAATTGCCTCTCCTATGTACAGGAGCAAAATGCTTGGATGACATTCTATGGAAACAGAGCTACCTGAAACTTCAGGGATCCAAGTACAATTTAGGATCCTATTGAGTTTTTGTGGTACCTGGGCCCAATTATATTTGCAGCTGAAAGGAGAATACAGTCCTTTCCAGAGATCCTGAGATACAGTTAGGTCATTACTTCAGTTTTCCAATAAATAAACGCTCAACCCTGACCCATGCTGAGTTTATGGGGCACAGTTTCTTGCCTTTTCTCTCTTTCAAATCTTCTTTTTGAAAGGAAGTTAGGAAATATTGTGTAGTATGTTCTATTTATTTGCTGTGATTCCTGGAACCTATATTTAGTCCCCAGAGAGAAAATCTGGGATCAACATACTTGTTTCTTGTTGCAGTAGCAGCACAAATAATATATTAGTCCTACATATGGCAGGAATGCCAGTCAAAAAAATCACCTGTAAAATGTGAATTAAAATATTTATAACACTTGACTACATAGAGCAAAAATTAAGGTACAACAGGCATTTTGTGTTATACAAGGGCAACCAGAGAAGTCTAGCAGGTCAAATATTTTCCCTGTGTTTAAATGTCCAAAAATATGCTGTGAACTTTATTAAGATTTGGATTTGAGAGACTGGATGATATTGGTTGTCTTCTGTAGCACTCTGTACATTTGTTCAGACATGGTTAACTCACACTGTATAATCCGCTGGTATAAACTGAACTTATGTCTATTTTGTATTACCTCAAGATGGCCTGAACACAAATGCCTGGATTAAGACAGCACTACTTTTCTAATCCAACTTATTTAATAAGTCATAGGAACCAGCAATCAGAGAAAGAATATTTCTATGGGCAGAATAGAGCATGAAACCCTCACAGCCCTGGGTCTCTGTAATGACCACGGAGGTGAAGTTAAAGCCCCCTGCCTTGAGGTGACAATGCTGGCTGGGTGTGGTGCCCCCAGTTCTGGGGTGCAGGGATGCTTACATGGGCTGGGAGCACTCCTGGAGGTTGCACACCCTGCGGATGGGTTTGGGCTTCTGGATCACCTCGCAGTAGCTCCGATGAACCATCTTGTGGTCGGTCTTCCTGCGGCAGCCGTACTTGGTGAACTGGTAGCCTGGGGAAAGACACTGCTCTTATTCTTTTTCCTCTTACTCCCACAGAGAGCTTGAGTTTCAAATGATCTGCACTAACACTCTCAAGGGTTGCAGTAGGAAGAGCAGGTGAACACGCTTCCCGAGCAGCTGTAAGCTGCACCGAATAAACACTTACACAGGAATTTAACACCCGTAATTGCTCACCCCCTTTGTTTTTCATGACTTCAATGAAAGTAACAGCCAGATCCAGCATCTCAAAAACAGTCTGTAAACCTGCCCAGCCACAAACCAACGCTGCAACCTGACCATCAGCCCGGGGAACAGCATCAGAGTTCACATGTGGCCTCGAAACAGGAGTCTGACATTGCAAAGGCCACATCACTTGGATGAGGATTTACAAAGGGCTGCCCCATGGCACCTTGAGGTTTGGCACCATCACAGCTTAGAGACCCTCATCCAAATCTTGCACATTTGTCCAGTTTTTCAGTTTCATAACCAAAAATTAGAAATGAACCAGCCCAGATTTGCCCCGAAACCATTTAAGTCACATTTTAACCCCATTCACTATTTATTTATCTATTACTTAGATAAAACTCCTCCCATACTCTGGTCTCCCTAATGTCTTGTGGCAAAGAATGAATTTTGAATGATCTGCAGTTTTGTTTTTACCTCCCCCACAAGGTTTTGAACATTGGGACCATTTCTTCAAAGCCCATTCATAGGACACTGAGTCCTCTTCCAAGACATTATTGTTATCTACATTCAGGGAATCTTCATGGATCATGTACTTGTAAGTCAAAGATATCTTGGCACCTCCATGAGGAATCACCTAATAAGAAAAACAGATGCAAGGAAGAAAGATATGAAAGGCTGATATCAGGAGCTCTGTGAGATGACATGAAATAGTCATCATGGCTCACATACAAAAACAACCCCTCAGGGATTTCAACCTTTTAGCTGCACTCAATGCATTTTTTCCCTGGTGAAAAAGTATCTCTATCCTTACGACACAGAGTTTCTAAACTGCATATTAAGAAAGACTGTTGTTGATTTAGACTTACTTTCCTTGCCAGCATTGGGCTGACATCATGATACTAAATTTTTTCCATATCCCATCACAAAGGAAGGATATTTTGTACTGAAATGATAATGGATAGTTCCACTAAAAGACAAAGCAAATTCAATTGCAGAAGTAACTAAAAGTGGCAAATAAAATTGCTTATATTTCTGATAAAACACAATTATTATGATGATAATACTGGAATTCTGCAAAACTTTTCACTTAATCTTGACAGAAATATATACTACTTAGAAAGAGGTTTTGTTATCACACTGCACTAAGACAAATGCAAGAAAATGTAACTCAATGTGAACAAAGTGCAAAATATTGGTCCTTTGGAAACATAATATTTATTCTTTCTTTGAAGTTCAGCTGGTGTAGATCAACACATTACAGTTGTTTTCAGAGGGATTTTAAATAAACTCACCCCTGCTAATCGAAGTCTATTGCTTGGTAGTTTGCAATGCAAAAAGAATATATTTGACTGGTTTTGGGAACTGTGGAACTGGCTTTGCCCTGAAAAGAGGAGCCAGGAAGCACAGGAACTCTGCATCTGCCTTTCCAGGACACATTTTCAAAACATGGATGGGAGAAGCAGCTATTAGATCGAGCTGATATGAACCACTCTGACCTTTTTTTGACTAGTGCTCACATGTCAGCCAGGGTAAGTGCAGAGTCTTTACTCAGTGGCTGATTGCTAGGCCATCCACAGGAAACAACCAGGACAGCTGGTTGCTCAACACATAAACCTGAATTATAATAGGTCTCATACAGAGCAATGAATTAGGAGAAAGGAATTAAAATACATCCTCTATTGTCTTATAATTGAAGCAGATGTCTTCTTGTAACTCACAAGAGGAATCTGAATTACATGCTAGCCCATTATGGCTCTGTGGAAGGTGGTTTCCATTGGACTTACCAAAATAACTATTCCATTACGCAGAGGCCCCATGGTCTGCACCGTTTCTCTGTCATCATCATTCCGATATTCCCACTCCACACCCATGTCAATAAATACTTTAGAGTCTGGCACATAGTTGTCTTCACTTAGAATGAATTTCCCTGTTTCACGATTTTTAATAGCTGGGAACAACACAAGAAAAGTCAATATGAGAGGTTCTCATCTCCAGTTTTGTTCTGCTCGTGTCCCAGTGGACGAAGCTGAAAAGGCCAGTGTGCATTTTCCCTCTGCTCCCTCACAGGTTTGGAAAGACTTTTTCAGGTGTCTTACAGAACTGCCAATGCTTTTCTGCTCAGCTCCAGAAACATCAGTTGTCCCTTTTTTTTCCCTTTTTCATCGCCTGCCTTGCCAGAGAAATGAGGCCAGCGTGGCTGCACCACAGGGATCCAGCTGCCTGCTCCCCTGTAACAACTTCTGAATCCACTGGCCAAATCGGAGCCAATTTGAGAGCCAGTGGGCGTCCCAGAGCTATTCAGCTCTTTCACATGTTGCAAGGCAGCTCAGGGGGCTGTTATTGCTCCATCAAAGAAAGGCTACTGAGCCAACCCCCAGCAGGTCCCCTCACTGAGAGAGAGACACTAGAAACCGCATTAATTCTCCTGCTCAGATCCAGTCCTGCCACCGACACAGCCCTGTTAACCTCCTGCTGCTCTGCAGGCACCTGCCACTGCACAGAGAGCCTGGCTCCTCTGCTTCAGCTCTCACCAATGCTCTGTCCTTCACCTGGAGAGACTTCAGCCACCTTTGCATGAGGACAGGTTTTCACCTGAGATGGAAAATTTGCCCTCCTCGTTAGAAGAAGCAGGGACTGTTTGTTATGTAACACCAGATTTTAACTTCGTTCTCTCTCTGGCAGCTACCTGAGCATCCTGCTCCCTCAGCAGTGGCCTCGACAGAGAGCCAGCTGTTGATGTGCACAGCACTCAGCCCACCCCGACAGAACTCTGTCTGAACGAGGATTGCTCCTGGATCCACAGGGCCGGGCTGCCCTGAGCAGCAAGGGAAGCAGTCACTGGGGAGAAGCTGGGATGACTCGCTACACTTAGCAGACCATTAGCTGTGATCTGCTTCCAGTTAATAGCAGCCCACTAGTCACTGCTTCCCATTGATTACAGGGCCGGGGGAGGAGGGGATTTCCATTACTTCCTAAACTGCAGGATTGATTTAGCAGTCTCCTGTCAATACTGTTAGCAGTGGGGCAGAACATGGAACAGATCTGGGTAGAGCTGGGAAATGACTGAGGGTGGGAAGCGTGAAAGATGCACACAAAGACCACAGAATGGTTAGGGTTGGAAGGGACCTTGAAGAACATCTAGTTCCAACCCCCAAAGATGATGCATGGTACCCCATAAAATAACTCAATGCCTCTTCCAGCAGCTTTCACCCATGCACATACCAACACAGAGATCTGGCTGGGACACCCTGGAATTCAGCACAGGGAAATGGAATTGCCAAACAAGTTTCCTAATTTAACATGGTGAAAGAGAAAGTACATGGTGTGGGTGGGTAATGAGTAAACAAATGTATAAACACATTGTCAGCCTCCAGAGACAAAAATAAACACCAGAAAAAACTATTCTGACTGAAAATTTTCCTACTTGTTACTTACCAAGATTGTGAGCAGTGGCATCTGTTTCCTGGATAAGTAAATGTCTCGCACCAGCAGGAATTTCAAACATCTTAACGTACCCTATATTGTAGTATTTGAAAATATGGTTATGGATTATTATGCCACACACAGGGAGGGTTTGTCTTAGGTTTTTAAATAAATCTTATTTTCTGCAAGCAGGGTGTATTAAACAAGATGAACTGAATCCAGGATTATTCCCATTCCCTTTTCTGTGCCAGGTGATGGAACATAACAGGGACAAAGGGCTTTGGGTCAGAGGAAAAATGCCTGAAGTATCATCAGCAGACTTTGCTTCAGACTAAAATGGCCTTTGAGTGCCATATGCACCCACAGAGACCACACAATCTCCTGCCTGACAGTGCCTGATGATGACATATTGCAGCTCTGCAGTGACTCGGACAGAGCAGCTGGGTGACATCAGCAGCACAAGTACATCCACAGCTCTGCAACAAGGAGCAGGGAAGCCCTCTTCTAAGCATGCACAGGCCCTGGTATCAGCAGCTTTAACTGATCACTGGACAGAAGTCTTATTTTCAATTTATAAACACATCTGGAAGTAAGTTCACATTGTTGATTGGAATTAATGATGCTGTGCATGGTTTGTAATTGTCCTGGTACTTTCCATGAAACATAAGAGAGCAAGAAAAAATACCCTGAATTCCCCAGGACAAACCACAGTCGATGAATGCACTGACCTTGCTTTTTTGGTACTCTTGAAAATGTTCTTTTCACCACTTTGCAGTGGGAATTATCTCCTCCACAGACACCACACTTATCTTCCTGCTTTGTGGAACCTATGACCCTGTCACACCCAACTTTCTGTGCACAAAAGAGAGAAACAGGTATTCTTATTTATTCACCCTTCCATTCAAATGAGCCTTCCCCTCATGTATCAACCCCCAGATTTTGCTTCAGCACAGCAGCACACCTTGCAGTATCCTTCTGGAAGATCAACACCTAGACAGATTTTAATACTTCCAGTTCCTATAATAGCTGTCAATCGGGTGATTATATTTTTATATTATGCTTCACAGTGGTTCTCTTACTAAAGGAAAGCAGCACGGTTAAAGAAAAGCTCTTAAGCCTCAGCTTATCTTAAGACAGATGCTTAAATTTCAGGAGAATCTAGGCATCTGTATGAGGATATGCACCTCCACCAGTGCTTTGCAAGTCAGAGACTAATTCCTTTGAAAGATGACCTGCAGCAGATCCCAACTTAGAGGAACTGTCATTGATTTTCTAAAAACAGCATGATCAAATACAGAGAGAATGCACATCAGCCATACCCTAACACCACTTTCCTTGAAAGCTGCTGTGCGTTCCTGTTTCATTGTACATTCCACCCTCACTAAACCTCAGCAGAAAGAGCTTTCCTTGAAAGCTATTTGTAATAGATCATCTTAAAATACTGCATGAAATATTACTTGTGTAGGTAGGTGCTTTTGGAACCGAGTCACATGCATGGCAACTGTGAATATCACACATAATATTATGACAATAATCCTAATGAAATCTCCTTACTGCTCAAAGTGCTATTATACTTAGTCATTCTTGGAGAGAAACACTCAGGGTACAATTTTGATTGTTTTCACCACACTGAGCTGTGAATAAGCCCCCAAACACTCACCAGGCAGTCCCCCCGCACACAGATGCTGTAAGCGTCCTTGTAGGAGCAGCGGGTCCCGTCGTGCACCATCCTTTTCATGTACACCACATCCCCTGTCTCCTTTGATTCACAGTACAGGTGGCACCTCTCCTTAGCTGGAAAATAAAATGACCCAAATTGTGCGTGTCCAGCTCTCACAGTTCAGCTGCTGACCTGGTGAGCAGCACTTGCAGTGGTGTTGGCTCTGCCTTCTTCCTTGCACACATCACAGAGGCCAACGTGGTACCCATAAACCACTGATGCTTATCCCCTTTGAAAAATCCTGTGATCTCTTGGAAACTGCTGAATCATAAAGCATCCATGTGTCACCATTAGGAGACAGAGTTAAAAATAACAGACCATTGACTTTGATGGGGGACCTATTTGATCCTTTGCAGATGATGCAATCTGGTAGAGCTTTCCTCAGTTGCACAACTACCTGTGAGAGATGCTGGTTTCTCCTGCACTGCACTTAAATGAAAAAAAGCCAAAGTAACTTTCCCATTAAAAGCAGCTGTTTGACACTGAGTGAACCTGGCATCCAAAATTGCTTCAGAGACATCTGGGCCATAGCATTTCATCCTGACCACAAAGTTACTTTTCCCTCATTGTACTTTTATTTATGATAATTTAAACCATTAAACAAGATGAGATGTCAAAAAGATTCAGACAAAAACCCATTTTTTTACTACTAACACATGCACAAACAGCCAGACAAGGTATTTTCTCTAATCTGTTCCAAAGAGCTAAGAACAGAAAAATAAAACTGAAAATGACTAGTCAGTGGCTGAATAAAGTTGTATTCCACTAGTGTATTTCATTTTATCCATGTCTCTTGCTGTCCTCAGCCCCATAATAGGATTCACTATGCTTTCCTTGGCACTGAAGAGCAGATGGCCTTTCTGCTAGATGAAACAAATAGAGATTCTGCTATTTTAACATGATTAAAAGTTGGAATGTATTTCCCACCATTTAAAACAATAACAACCTTTCCATTATAGCAGTTCAGCTGAAATAAATCTTCACAGGCCCTTTGCGTTCTTCCCCTGTGCAGTTCCATGGCCTCTGCCCTCCTTTTATAAAGTCCTTGTTATTGCGGTTGATGTCCTCAAGGCCACTGGGTATTGGTACATGAGAGACCTTTGTTACCACTCCCAAACCATGCAGAGAAGTCACACTAAAAATCCAGGGTCTAATCTATTAAAACAGGTACTTTTTTGGGTGCAAATTCTTAATAAGAGACTATTAAGATCATAATAACACCAGACCCACTGTATTTGCATCTATTTGAAACATTAAGCTATGCACAAGATAGATGTGTACACACCACCCCTGGGTATGCACCCCCACCCCACACATACCACACATTCACTGCATGTGATTAAATGAAAATATCAGCAGGTCTGACTGGGTGCCAACAACTCTGCACAAAGGCTTTATTTTAGAGATGGTTCTGTTCCCACTGCTCCATGGGAACAGAAAATGTGCAAGTGCTGTTAAATTAGACCCTGTTCTTGCAAAGAATTATTTTCTTCCTATTCACTGGTGCTGGGCACAGTAGAGGTGCAGGAGCGTGGATGTGATGGTGTGCCTGTCCACTCCCTGCTCTCTGTGAGTCCTTCTCATTTAACTGAGGCTGGGAGCTCATAGCCAAAGTCACTCCCTACTGCCCTGGCAGATGCACAATGCAGGAGTCTGTGAGCACAGCAGGGATGGGGACATGGCAGCTCAGAGGGCCTGGAACAGGAGGCACAGGCCATGGCACAACAGGGCACTGGGATTCTCAAGGATTCTCAGTGGCTTTTCTCTGCCCACAGCATGAGGCACTCCTCTCAGTTCCTATCCCCTGCACAATGTGTCAGACACGTCCAGCTGAGCTGCCTGTGAAGTGTATGGATTTGTGTCACTTCTGAGCCACAACTGCATTATCCTCACAAGTATGTCACTGATATGCCTTATCCTTACAAAAAGGAGTTTTAAATAGATTAGAGTTCAAGCACAAGCTTGTCTCTGGCCTTGTTTTCACACAAAAGCTGTTCCCTCTAATAACCCTGCACAGGTAAATGTAACTCTCAAGGTGTCTGCAGTTATACCATAGTTATATGGGAAACCAGCAGTGCAGGTTTCAGTGCTCAGACATCAGTGAGCTGGTTTCCAACCCAGAAGCCATTGAATTTAATTGAAAAATCTGATTTGTTCCAGTGGTCTTTGCAGCAGACTGCTCCAAAGGTTAAAGCATAAGCAAAGGTCCTGCAGGCCACAGCCTTCATCCCCTCACCCTGTGCCAGCAAAGCTATTTCATGAAATTAAGTTGTGAGGCTGTATTTGTGCCTTTGAAAATCCCAGACTGACCAAGATGGCATGAAAAGAATGAGGGAACTCTGAGAACTCTTTGGGAAGAAAATCAAGCAAATTAATTACAAGGAATTTGCTATTAACTTCTGGCAGAGTATCCTCTCACTGGAATGCAAAATGATTCACCCAAAGTGACCCTTCCCCTCCCAGTGATGAGACTGGGCTGAGGATGGGGTGGGTGCCCAGAACCTGCCCCTTGCCAGGCCTACCCTGCCCTCAGGAATTTGTCATTCAGGTGAAGTGACAGGGTTCAAAATGAGCAAACAGCCCACACTGCTTGTTCAGCAAGTTGGGACTCATTGCCCTCTGCCTGTTTGGTGAAACATCTCAGTGTGTTTTATGGCAAGAGCAGACATGGCCCCAGTCAGCCAGCTGCACTTGCATTGACAGTTGAGCTGAGGCATTAACAGGAACAGGAACATTTTTGTTCCAGGAGTTCATCTCTGTCAAGAGGCCACAGCATCAGCCTGACCTTGCTGGTTGAGAGCCAGCACCCATCCAACCCAACAGCTGCCTCCAACAGTGACAGCAGCATTTGCAGGAAGACACAGCAACAAACTTGAAACTTTTCTCAGAATATTCTCCAAGTTCCTCCTACACTGCAGCTTGGGGACTTCCAAAATCATGGCGGGAACTTGGTGTTTAATAGCTCTTAATGGATTGTAGAACTGTGAAGAATTTTTCAGAGTAATTTCTAAAACTTTCTGGCATCTTCAACATCCTGTGACAGTGAATTTCAAGATCATTAGATGCTTTGCACTAAGTCTTTCCTCTTATTTGTTTTAAATCTGCCATCTGATAATTTTATTTGATGTTCCCAGGCTTGTGTTATGAGAAACTCAATAATCATTCCACGTTCAGTCTCTTTGGGCCACTCACAGATCTGTAACTCTATCTTTTTAATCTACATCCTTGCTTTTCCAGGGTGAAAAGTCCTGGTTTATCCAAACTCTCCTCCTCCAGCAGTCATTGTTTATGTTTGCCTTTTTTCTGGCCTTTCTGAGTTCAGCTGTGGGTTTTTTAGCAGCATGGGCAGCAGTGAGATGGGCACAACCTGAGCTGCATTGGATGAGTATTTAAAGGGCAGACACAATGTGCAGGTACATGGAGGCAGAGCAGTGCTCTCCATCTCTCCCTTCACAGTCACTGAACTGATCTTTTCCTAAAGCTATTCCCAACTCCCAGCCTTTCCCTTCAGAGCTCCCCACTGTTCAGATCCACACACACATACACACCAGTTTTTACCCCCACAGCCATTACTGGCATACATTAACATCAAACTTCCTTTGCCTTCTTGTGCCACTTCGTGTCACAAGCTCCTTCTGCAGCTCTCAGAGCAGGCCATGCTCCCCTGCAAAACCATTCCCTTTTATCTCATGGTAAATCCATTTAACAGCTGTCTTTGGGGAACAATATCCAAAGTTTTTTTGAAAATCCAAGTACATTGCATGGATTGGATCACTCCTACACTGATACTCACTGGTCCCTCCAAACAATTCCTAACAGGTTTAGGAGGCATGATTTCGAAACCAGGAAGAAGTTTCACCCCTCCCTATATAATTTTACTCATATTTGCAACTGATTTTAGTTTTCACAGGAAAGGGGCTGCTCACCATCGACATGTTCATAAGGGAGCCAGTGGTGTTTGGTGTTCTGGTACTCAAAGTAAGGGTCCCACTGCCGGCACTGCTCCTCTCTGAAGTCCTCAAAGTCCTTGGGACAGTCCTGGGTGTTGCACAGCTGGAACTCGTAGCTCGGCCCCACACACGTGCGGCCTCCATTGGCAGGACTGCAACAGGGAGAGAAACCCATGGTTAGTTTTGCCATTATTTCATTAATCAATTTTCTATCAAATCTTCTGAGGAGTAATTTGTTTTCCAGTCATGCCAGTAGGCACTTGATGAAGCCAGGGCTGTATTTCTGATATGTAAAATATATATTCCCTTTCAAAACCCGCTGTCCCTACTTAGCTTTTAAAAAGCAACTTCTGCAAATAGACGTTCAAGCCACTTGATAAAGGCAATAAAAGCCATTTTCTTGGTATAGCCAGGAAAGGAAAGCACAGCAGGACTCATCCACATTCACCCCTAAAGCAGCAGCAAAGGCAGAACAGCCCAGCTCAGTGCTGTGCCCCGGGCAGATGTGCACTGGATCCCTGGCAGATCTGGCAGCACAGAGCTCAGAACCTGCATCTGGGTTTGCACCCTCTTCCAGGAAACATAGAAAACATTTTCAATAGGCTTTTCCTACTTGTAAACAGATTCTACAACTAAAACTATGCCCACAATTATAAAGGTCACTTCCCTGCTGCCAAAGTAATAAAGGCTGAAAAGAGAACTGGCAAATTTTTTCTTAACAGAACAATTTCCATCAGAAAATGCTGCTTCATAAAACTCATTTTTAAAAAAAGATCAATGATAAAATGATTTTTAACACTAGTCAAGTTCAATTGCTTTATCAACAAACTGAGAAATTCAACATTAAAAATATTCTCTCCATTAAAATCATTAAATTTTGACCATTGTTTTAGTTCTTGCTGTTAGGATCTTGACATTTTATGATACCACATTAAGATAGCAATAATTGCACATTTCACATTATATGTATATACCAATCTTTATTAACTATACTTTACTTCCATGGTTACTGGAGTGGAATCATTCCACATTATCTGGATGACCCATATGTAAGTTATTAAAGCAAGACAATTCAAAATTCCTAAAATTAACTTAGGGGAAGATTCTGATCTCAGGAGCTTTGTTCCAACTTGGAATGAAAACAGTTTGAAAATATTTTAAGACCTTCTTGTTGAAATATCCTAAAAGATGGATTATAGAAAACTTTTTAGAAGGTTTTAAAAAAGAATACAGTAAACCACTGCTATAATTTCATACTCACATTGTAAAAAAATATATATAAGACCCTAAACTTTTACTTATGCTTTACACAGCACCGTATTAGCACTTTCAAGATCCATGAAACTGCATAACCAGTTTAATGGATGGATAAACTGAAAAATAAATATGATTCACGACTTGCTAAGGGCCAAAAGTAGAATTTCTGACAACTTATGCTATAGGTCAGATTTAACAAGCACCAGTCAACATCCTTCACTGCACTGCTGCACTGGGCATGCCCTGAGGATCTCAGAGAACACATGGGGGTGCCACTCACTGTGGGTTGTCACACTGCCGGGTCCTGTACTTCACGCCGGTGCCACATGTGCGGGAACAAGAGCCAAACTTACTCCATGCCCCCCAGTGTCCATCCTGCTTCAGGATGTCTGGTGTGAGCCAGATGCAGTGACCTTTAAAGCAATGCTGAAAGAGAAAATCGGGTGTCAGAATGATTAGATGATTAACTTGTATCAGATGAGAAGTTGTTGTACCACACACTGGAATTTTAGGCACAAGTTCTGGATTTTTTTTCACCTCTCCAGCAGAAAGTAGAGGGACTTGCTGTCACACTGTGCCCATGATCCCAAACTCACTCAGATTTTATAAACTTACATGTCAGTATGCACATGTGTGCATGCTGGTTTTAAGGCTACCAAGTCTGTCAAACTGTTCTCAGTGTTACATTTCCTCATCACCTGTCAGCAGCAGGGATATCATTTAAGGGAAATGGCAGAATCCCAGATCTTGGAGGCTAACAGTAACATCCTGGCTCCACTATTTCCTGAAGCCTCTCCAGGCAGCACTGTCAGAAGCTCTGGCCACAGCACCATCCTCTCCCACAGCCCAGCCACTCCCAAATCTACACACATATTCCTACAATAAATGTGATCAGCAAAGTGTCATGAAGTCGAAGCAAGCTCACACCGTAGACATTAGTGCTATTAAATAAAAACTTCTGCAGTGTCACCTTGGAGATCTCATAGTAAACCTGACCAAAATAGCAGGAGGCATTCCTTAGGGACAGCCCTGGACAGTCCTACAGCAGCACAGTTCATCACGCCCTGCCACATTTTCTCCTTTCTTTTACCTGGTTTTTAATACAGTCATTCTACAGCAGTTGAAACATAGAATTTGCTACATTCCCCAAACCATTAAGGTATTTATTTTATTTCCTTAAGAGCCTTCATAGCTCCAGTACTGGTCGTCTCTACTGTCATCTCCTGTTAAAAGAAACCTGTCAGTGCCTTTCACCAATTTCTCCAGTCCCTAATCAAGGAATTTTTTCTCAGTTGAAGTCAGAAAGAATTCTTCTCAAGGATCACAAGATTCTGGCCCCTTTTAGCACTATTTCTGCTTTCATAAAAGTCTACTGATGAAGTGTGGGTGCTGGAAAATACATTCCAGCAAACAAACGACTTTGCATGAGACTGTCACAGTTTGTCTGCGTTAACCGTTACTGCCGGGATGAGAGCTCTGGCTCAGGAGCACAGATGGCTGCAACAACAAGTGAAATCAGTCACTTACTTTCCTTAACATTCAAGTCAACAACAACATTTTACACAGCTTAACAAGCCCTGGAACGCAGGAATTTGGCAGGCTGCTCAAGACAAGCATATGGCTAAATGCATGCTGCCAGCAAAAACAAAATCAGAAGATATATAACAGGAGAGGGTTCCTGAGCATAGAGCGATTAGTGATCTGGAAGGCAAATTTAAAAGTGATGGATAATCATTAATAATGCTGAATTTAAAGAGAGAATCATTAGTAAAATGGTGACAAGGCACAGCTTACTGATTCACTAATCTGCTCAGTGACTGGCTCTTTATTCGTGCAATTTATTTTGGGGCTGATTTGGTTGGACAAGGAGTAGAAGAGAGAGTAGAAATTAGGTTTCAACTATTTTTTTTCTTTCCCATGACTTCAGATATTTGAAGTCAAAACCTAATGAAATAGATGAGTTACCACAAAGCCAATTATACCAATCCTGCTCCAGAGCTGTAATGGGCACATTTTTCTTAGATGTTTGACAGAACAAGAGATAATTCAGCAAAGCATGAAAGAAATGCAAATGCTAATATGTCCTTTGCTTTTTTTGGTTTAGAAGCTAAGGGCTGTACCCTTCAGGGACTGTTTACTTATGGCTTTAGAGAGGTTTGTTTGAACAAACAGTTTGAGTCGTGGGGCCCTGCACAGCCAGGGAAGCACTCAGAGATGCGGGGGAAGCTGGCAGTGCTTCAGCTTGTCAATAGACATTTCAGCTGGGCTTGGAAGCAGATGTGACGTGACAGCTCCTGATCTGTGCTTGCTCACACATCCTTTTGTCAGGGTGCTGCATCTCTCAGGTGTAAGTTCCACAGCAGTCACCAAATCCATTTCAGGAGCTGTTTAACCTGTTTATTATGTGATGATCCAGAATCCAGTGCTTGGACTCATGGAGGAGAGGGAGATATGTGATGACACCGTGTTTCCCAACCTCTTCCCTGTTTTAGTCAGGAACAGTAGGATGTAGGTTTGCATCAACCTCTAATAAACCTCCTCTCTGACACTGGGACTGCTCCTTGAACTGGGAGGTAAACATTGCTGTGTAAAGGAAAGAGCAGCATTGATTTTTAGTGGAGAAGCTGGTCAGATGCTGATTGTTGGGAAGCTGAGGCAGAGCTATTAGGGGAGAAGCATTTGTGTAAAATGAGTCATCCACGGCTCTGCCTTTTTTTGTGGATTAAAAGAAAGGAGCCTACAGAAAACAAAATGATTCACTAATGAATCTTACTCTGTGCAGACCTGTGCAAGAAAATGCATGAGAAGATAAAACCAGAGAGAGAGCAATCTCCAGTGTAATAAGGCAAGTTAAAGCCAACCCTTCCTATTGCTACTACATTAACTACATAATGAGGTGGGAAAGAGCTAATTTCAAGCACTATTCCCTTCATAAACAGGGGGTTTCACTTAAAGAATGAAGCCTATAAAAGCAATATTTTTTTTAAATAGGAAAAAAAAGGGTAAATGTAAATTGTTTTCTTAGTTGAAGACAAGATGACTTCTTGCAGTCTCGCCTATTTTTCTGGCAAACAGGACGGTCCAAAACAAGTGCAATTTCCAGGAGAGGGAGCTTAAATTTCTTGCAGTAAAACATTCCACTGCTGTTTTCAGCAGTTCTTTGAAACAACTGCTGTGGATGCCAAAAAAAGAGCCAGTGTGTTCCTGTGGGCTTAACACATCTGCAAGTCAATTTTCCAAGAAGAGACTTGAAGATCTTCTGTGGGTATCTGCAACTATTTTATACTGAGCAGCAACGGGCATCACTCTGATCTCCTCACTTGACACCCCAGCTATCTACCAAGTAACCCCTCATGCTGCACCATGGCTGGGGGTCCTCTGTTCTCCTCATTCTTCTGAGGTCCCATCAGGAGGGGGCTACTTTTTTATTTGCATTCCCCATCACACGCAGGCTGGCCTGCTCTGCTCCATCTGTTTGAAAATAATTAGTTGCAAGGGATGAACTGAAAGCTCCACCACTAAGGACTACTCTGAGCCAGTAAAAGTTTCTTCAGTGGAGAATCAAGTATTCTCCCTGTTTCTGTGGTGACTAACACAGCACACACTCACCCATCTGTCTCCTGTCTCTGAGAGAAGCTGAGGTCAGCTTTCTCAGTGGGAAATTATCTGGATTGCTTTGAGCACACATTAGTGTTTTCAGAAACCTTTTTTCTTGGTCCATTTTTCTTCTCAAAAATATCTATTTATTTCAATATTTAATCATTCCCTTCCTTTCCTGACAGAGTAAAAAATCATTCCAAGTTTGACTCAGATCATCTCATTAGCACAGTGCAAGCAGAGAGAAGACCTGCTAGGTTTGTGCTGGATCCTTGGCATAGAAGCCAAATCCAAGAACAACATCAGCTTGGTTGGCAGGGGCAGCTACCAGGCTCTTACCTCTCTCCAAGAAAAAAAAAGGAGGCTCAGGTGGTGCAAACCTTGATGTTAGTCACTGCAGCAAGCAGATGGACTCGAGCATGTGATCTCCCTGCATGACTGACTCTGGGTTTTATTTCTACCCTGTGGAGAGCAGTTAGCTACTTCAGCCGACATAAATGTCTCCCCAGAAGAGTAATATTTTTTTAAAAATGGAATAAGAAAAAATGATGATATAGTTCTGAAGTTTGCCTGGATTCAGAAGCCTGAGGCTAATGGTAGAGCTGACAGAATTGTATACAAGTAAATAAATTATCAGCTGACAACATATGTTTTCTTTCAAGCTACAGAAGGCCAGGCAGAGTTAAGTTTTGTGCAGTTATGTCTTGTCTGCATGGTTTACTGCAGCAATTTATGGAGTGTCTCTGACTCTACAGTAAGACTCTGAACCTCCACGTGCTTAACTTTACACACTGGAGTTATTTCATGGAAGTGAATGTGACCATCATCAAAGCTTCACAAAATTGATAGAAACTTCCCTCTTGCAATTGAAAACTCAATCTGGCTTTTAAAAATCAAGTTGGGAGCAATATAAATTATTCTACTTCCTTTAGGATTCTGTCAAAATAGTTTTCTTTTCTGTCTGGGGAGCTCCAGGAGAATATGTTATTTTTTTATCTTTAAACCCAGCAAATTATTAATTTGCTGCCAATAAACATAAGGGTTTCTTAGTACCTTCATTTGCACAAGAAGACTTAATAAGAAGTTTTTAAAATGGCAGAACCTCGTTCTTTTGGTAACTTAGTTCAAATAACCAGATGCACAGAAGAGCTTACATACATTTACATAACTATACACTTATCTGTGCACATACATACACAACCATGGACAGAAAGCCTCATTTCCCTTTCAAAGGGCGGGTGCCTGGGCCCAGGACACAGCCTGGGTCTGCAGAGACATGGCCCTTACCATCCTGCCTGCCAAAAATATGCTCCAGATTCCATGTCTCCCATATGGCTGTTCTTGCCCCTTGGCCTTCAGTTAGGAAGGAGGCAGCTGGACTGGATTCTCCTCAGTGGCATCTTGCTTAATTTGGGATCAGTTATCAGTTATGTGAACACCAGCCCCAGGTGAGAACATCCACGCACTGTGTTCGCCTCCCCAGCAGCACTGTCAGCTCTGGCTTCCAGTCCCCTCAGCTGCAGCAAAGCCAGGATGTTTCTGGGACACATCAGCAGTGTTGTGATTGGGTTGGGCTTAAAATAGGCCCTGGGAATTAGAGGTATAAAATCATGAAAACTGCAAGTCTCTAAAGTGGGAAACAAATGACTCTTTCTCAGTCAGCATCTTTAATTGCTTATGTTTCTGTATTTTTCTTTTCTGGCATGATTCCAAAGAAAATAGGAGATCATGTTTGAAATTATTTTCCTTTTCCTCAAATGCTGATGAGGTATCATGGGAGAGGTACCTGAAAGGAAGCTGCCCCACAGCAACTGAGTCTCAGCTTTGAGCAATAAATGCATTTTACAGCCCTGTGCATTCAGGAAAGAGGCTCTGGTATTGTCCCAGTTGGTGAAGAGAGTGAACAGCAGAAGGCAAAATCAAGGGCAGGGATGAAAAGGAAAAGAACAGATGTAAAAGCATTGATCTGATGTACCTGTATTAAAACCACCAACATGTAATAAATACAGTGGTCAAATGCTGAGCTCAGATACATAAAGTCAGCTGTATAACCTTCAGAACTCACACTATTTAAAACAACCCTAAACATTTAGTTCAGACTGCTGAGCCTTATCTAATAAAGTGGTTTTCATTTTACAACATTTTCTCAGGTTCTTCTGGAAGGTGGCAGTAAGTTTATTTATCAAAAAACTGGGACAGCTCCCTTGAGAATAAAACAGTCAGAGTCCTATCATCTACTGAAACTTCAGAATGTGCACATACTCTCTTGCATCTCTGCTGAGCTCAAAAGCCTGGCTGTCTGCACAGCTTGCTGAAGCCTTGGATCCCAAGTTCCAGTCCAAAGAAAATTTTTACAGCTGAGTTGCATAATATCCTGACAAACAGTTTATAATGGAAGCACTGACAGATCCTTAACTGTAGGGTTACAAATTCCTTTTTTCTCCTCATTTCTGTTCAAGTACTAATATGAATGAATAGCTGAGGGAAGAGGGTGATGCAACAAAATGGAATATAACTGCATTTTTCAGTTGGGGGTCATGAATATTTTTAATGTAAAAATCAGGATAAAGAAAAGTGTATCCAAATAAATTGTCTGAAATTTTGGATTGTAATGTAATTTTTTTTTTTTTTTTTTTTTTT
>VXAC01002715.1:173681-210302 GCA_013399225.1 Rhipidura dahli | reverse complement strand
TTAGTAGGGAACAAAGCTGTTATAACAGGAATAATTTTAGGAAGAGAAAACCAGAAGGGAGTGGTTTATATAGAGCGTGACTTGCTGGGGAATTAATTTAACATAACATTTTCATTAAAAAGACTTTTCAAACCATAACAGCAGCTGCTAATATGGTTCATTTATCGCATAAATGATGTCATACATTGGGTTATAAAAAAACCTTTCCAAGTAGCGACATCTTCCTCTTCCCCTCAGTCACTGCATCCAAAGCCAGATTTCCTCCAGCAGACTTCAAAGGACTTGGAGTTCAGGCCCACTGTGAGCAGAGTGTGATCTCCACGGAGGATGACTGGGGCTGGGAGCAGCTCCAGCGTGCGGTGAGCGGCCGGGGCTCTCTCAGCCTTTGCCACCTCACACCATCCCTCCCCAGCTCCTGCTGCCTCCCTGGGCTCTCTTCAAACCAGCAAATCCACCTCCACAAACCTGCCCTTCTCCCCTCACGGTCCCTCTCGTGCTGTCAGGTTGGTTCTCTCCAGCTGGCACTCAGCTCCCACATCCATCCTTTTCCTCCGGGAAGCTCCAGCAGCTGTGGCTTGGCTGTGCCTCCAGCCCCCACTGCTCTCTGCACCCCCGCACAGGGGAGGCCAGTCAGCACCACGGCAACATTGCTGGTACAAGCACAACACCCTGACCTCCAAAGAGTCATAGGAGAGTGGAAATTTCCCCATTTTTGGCTTTGCTACAGGGGCAGACACTGCCATGACCTGCCTGAGGATGGGGTTTAATGGTCCCAGAGTGGCCATGCAGGACATGCCAGCCCTCACCCCATGTCCTCTGCTCACACTGCTCAGAATCAGAAGATTCTGTGTTGGATGGGACCCACAAGGACTGGCAATTCCAACTCTGGAGTGAATGGCCCCAACAGGGATCAAACCCGTGTGGTATTAGCAGCAGGCTCTAACCAGCTGAGCTAATGCTCAATGCTTCCCTTGCACTCAGGAGTTTACCCCACACCTCAGCAAACCACAGCTCCTGCAGACAGGTTCTTCTCTGGTTCCTCTTGATTTTGAGGGGAACATCCCCAGCTGCACACAAACACACATGAGCACACGTGTGCATGTGGGTACACAGGGCAGCAGCTCTCACCTTTCCTGGTGCACACATGGTCCCGTCCAGCGGAGGCCCTTTCTTTGTTTTGCAGAAATAGGGGTTCTCGGGGTGGCTGCACCACAGCTGCTTGCAGGGATCAAACGTACGGAACTGGAACACAGGAAAAAAATCAGAGTGGACGATGCTTTGAGAGAGATCCCACTGGAAACAGCAACAGAAGCTGCAGTCTGGGGTGCTCCTTCCTTAAGTATAAAATGGCAGCTGTTAGCACTGATTCCTGAGGAACACCATGATGTCTGTGGATTGAATATTTGAGTTTTCATATGGAATCACAACTCGGAGGTGAGATCCCACTTGCATGTGATGAAATAAAGTCAGGCAAAAATAGTTTTACACAAGTGAGCAACCAGTGTCCCCAGGCAGTGAGACACAAGCTGCCTTTTCTTACAGCTTCTCCAAATGGGGCTGCTTCATTTGGCAAACAAAGCAAAAAATCCTTGTGCACCCATGGGAGATGGAAATGAGCTGCTCAGACTTTAGCTCAGCTGTTGTAATGCCCATCTTAGGGGGAGGGAAATTTAAGATCAGGCCCCCAATCCAATGAATAAATTGGCACTTTACCTACAATGGAAAGGCTTCTATAGGAGAGGATGGGAACCACCCACCCCAAAACATACTAAATCATGATGCCTGGATGTGCTTTTGGCTATTCTGAATGAAGAAGAATAGAAAGCCTCCATCTCCCAGGCTCTGGAGGATGGCTGTAAGAAAAGATTCTTTCTGGCTGGGACATTCTTCCGAGGCAGCATCAGAGGGAATTGTGTCAAGACACGATACTACAGCTCATGCTCTAAAGGTTCTCATCCGTTATCTGGGGACACTGCTTGGCCCATATATTCCTGCAGATGGGAATGAAAGCAGAAATGTTATGTGTCAGCAGCTGCCAGCAGCTGAAAACATCTCTTTCCATTTAATATTTTGCTCTACTTGAGGAGCTGGAGGTGGGAGGCACAGCCCTGTTGCAGAAGACTCTATTTTCTGAGGCCGATCCACTGAGAATTGCACTAATCTTGCTTTGCTTTAAATTTAGACTTTGCCTCTTGTTTTCCTCATACACAAGAGCCAACCATGGTATCAAGAGTTCTTGCCAGTTGCTTTACTCGCTGTCACCCTTTTTTTCTCTTGGTAGGTATCAAAATGCATCACACTTTTCATAGAATTGGATCATAAAAGCATGCTGCCCTCTGCTAGCACTATGAGATGTGGCAGAAAATCCATTTCCATCACATGCAGTGGGAGTTTTGTAGCAAAATAACCAGCTTCCAGCAAGAGGAGACTCAGTAACACAGCAAGTTTGTTTGCTTGAAAACTACAGATATTTATGAAACCACATAATAATTACTTCTGTAAGTCCAGTTTAAAAAAAAAACAAACCAAGAGACATTTAGAATAACATATACGCCAACAATCAGTTGTTAATCCTACAGCTAAAAGGGCACACCACCTTTCTTTGTGGGCTTTACTACTGTGTCCCTATTACGGACATTTCAGAGACACTCAGACCACTCCTGGATGAGAAACAGCAGAAGCTGCAGTTCAGTACTCACAGCTGTGCACATCATGTATCCCAGGCCAAAGTCAAAGCGGCACTGCTCGTTCATGGAGTAGTGAATCCCTGGCAGCTGTGGAAGGGAAGGCCAGTCGTGTTCGAAGGGATCATCCCGCAGACAATCGTAGGAGCTGCAACAGGCAAAAATTACAGGAACAGATGGGGCTGTGAGGCTTGCACAGTGTTTGTGGTTTCATTGCCTTTTTGTTCCAAACAAAATAGAGCCTTCAGTTTCTCAGATGTTGGTCCTGAAGAGCAGCTAATATTGCAATTATGCTCACATTCACTTTTAGTATGTCGTATCCACCTTCAATGGATTCTACACATCTTTTTTCTAAGCCCTTCCATTGTAATTTCCATTTAGCTTGCAGGTAAATTCCTATCAGTCTCCAGTCTCTTTACGTGAAAGGAATCAAAGGAAGAATCCACATGAGACCAAGAAGAAAAGAAAGTTTAATTAATTTTCCATTTGTGGAATTTCTTGCTGTCTGCAGCTGTCTTTCAAGTGAGGTTTCAAAAGCAGAGGCCAGGGTAACCAGCCCAGAATAGCATTGAACTTACAGTTTCCCTGAGTCCTCCCTGAAAAGCAGTGACTCATTTACAGACTTACAGAGGTGCACTTTGCTGCCTGCATTAACCTTTTGGTTCTGTTCCCTCTCTCTGCTTCTCCTGATCACTCCCAACTCCATCCATAGTCTAAATGAAGTTTCCTTTCTGTGTGATGAACATGGAAGTTTCTCCTCTGCTCCTAAGGAGTGAGGACAGCCTGTAGAATTAACACCTGGCCAAGCCATGTCAGGACAAAGGACTGATGCCAGTACCACCAAATGGTTAACATAGTGTGAGTATTGGTTGATTCCCAACACCAGCACAGTACACAGGATGTCTGAAATGTCTCCCAGTTATTTAACAGCCATGAGGACACAATACACAAGCCTATCCTGGCAACCATTGAGGTTACCTTGAAGATACCAATAGCTGAAAGCAGAATTTTGAGGTTAGATTTACTTCAAAGCAAACCATCGTTCTGCTTTGTTATAAGACATTTTAGAAATAGTTGTATTTAAAAGAATGTAAAGCAGCCCTCTAGGCCAGATGATTTTTATTTAATGGGCTAAAGCTCTGGAGGATCTTGTTAATTGAAACAATCACACTTCCCTCACAATATTTTTATTCCTATTGCCACACCTAAGATATCTACGACATCTAATAAAATACTGACAAAAAGACTGACTCATGTTTACTTCATGTATTTTGCTGCCTTTTTTCCTACTCATTTTCAGGTTTTTCTGGTTATTGATGCCTTTTCCTGGTCTTAAAATCAAGAGTCAAACACGGTTAGAAGGGAAAAAGGGATTTTATCTTCGTATTTATTTTAAGGATCCTTAAGTGCACCATGTCCAGGTGGAATGCACCTCAATGCACACCACAATCCACACCCCCAAAAGATCTGGTGTAACATTGTAGGTGTTACTAATTAGCAGATCTATCAAAAATTCCCCAATGAGAGGCTCAAATGAATCCCCCTCCCCAAGGAACCTTCCCCCGGATGGTTCTATCCCAGTTTACAAAATGTGTTCTGGAGAGCACCTTGGGCTCTGGGCACACTGATCCCCTAACTACAAAGCTTCTAAAATGTTTGGTCTCCCAGCTTGACAAACAAGTCCAAGAATGTGGGCAAAAAGCACTAAGAATACAGAAGTTGTAAAAAGGTATAAAAGACATTTAAAGGCAAAAAATCATCATGGCATCATTATCATAGTAGTTTCCCCATATATTTCTGTAGAACTTGCACGTTACAACAAAGGGAAGTTTTTTCTCTGTAAGGAGCAAAACAATGGTCACAAACAACAGAATTTGTCAGGGAACTCCAGCACAGGTCTAATCCCTGAAGTGTCAGGTACAAAAGGAAGGCAAAGGGCATGGATGAAGCTGTTTAAACAGCTTTTGCATTTAAGGTACTGAAAGCAACATTAACAACTGAAGAACTAATTCTAGAACAATGTGTGCTCTTTAGTTATCTACTAAAGTCAAGAAAAGCCCTGAGCACTTAAAGGGCAGATTTTCCTCTCTAGGCAGCATTATCTTGTCACTGACAGGTATCATGAGCAACAAATGGCAAGACACACACCACGCTGCTGGATAGCCAAGGCTCTCCTCCAGTTACAGATTACAGCAGGGAGGGAGGAAAGTTAACAATGAGATTCACAACAGCGCCTTCCATCACCCTTGAGAGGACAGTAAATACAGCCTCAGTGCCCAGGAAATGAACAGATGTAAATGAAATGAGAATAATTTAGAATGGGCTGACATCAAACCGAAGGCGAGACACAGAATTGCTGTCACACGCTCCCGATGGCCGGGGAGAGGCTGCTCAGTACTCACTGCAGATAGCGGTTCAGCTCCTGCTGGCTGCAGCGGGACCAGTGGAAGCGGTGGAAGGCGGCCTGCACCAGGGGGGCCATGATGCTGCCCAGCCGGACCTCGTCCCCGCAGCGGTTCCCTTGGCCGTCGTGCTCCATTCCTAAACTGCCCCGCGCAGAGACACAGACAGAGACACAGCGGTGATACTGCAGGTGGGCTCTGAGTGCCCCAGTGCCTCCCCAGTGTCACCAGTGCCTGCTGCCAACACGCCTCTGAGGCCCCCGTGAGCAAAGGCGTGAGGAATAAGGCAGGGTGAGGCTGAAGATAAAGAGCTGCTCTGGAGTAACTCCCACATGGAAGGACTGACCCTTGAGAGTACTTTCTTGTCATTAGTCTAATTCACTTTTAGAAAAACTAGAAAAAAATATTTTGGACTTCTGTACACATGCACATTTATGAATTAACACAGTTAAATGTTAATCCCTTTCTGAATTACTGAGCCTGTCCGCCCTCCAGGATTACTAATAAAAATGTACTCTTGCTCTAATCTGGAGCTATTCAGGAATTTATATAACTTCTAAAAAAATCACACCTTAGCTTAATTCAAAGTATTTTGCAACTGTAGACAAGTTCTTTGCATGGAAAAAAAAAGAAGGGCACCACACAGAAAGCTAGTTCATACTTGCTGCTGCTGTTGCCCAGGAGCAATCCCACATTGTTTAAGTGTGAAACAGCCTGGAAAGTGCTGGGTGCTTTCTAGAAAATTACTCCAAGTTACAGATATTTTAAAATTTCTTTTTGTCTTTGTTATGAATATGTTTGCTTCTTTCCTTTGTTAGGATCTTATACTGCATTTTTAATAAGCACTATTGTATTAATATGGGCAATATCTGTCCATAATTAAACCAAAGTAACAGATTGGGGTGGAATATGATTTGAGGGATTACAGACTTTCTTCAGTGGTGTCTCTTTTAAAACTCATGCTGTATTCTTTTTAATTCTAATTCAAAAATTCTGGAATCGAACACTATCTGGGTATCAAATAGTTGTCTCTGTCTAACTAAGATATGTTTATAGTGATTTCAACAAATTTTGGCACTTCATTGTTTAAAAAAAGAAAAGGGACCTGCAAGCTTTCTTAGGGAAAACAGAATAGATGGAAACTGTTCAGAAAAAGCCTTCTGGTAACTGTTATTCTACCAAAGAGAAAATGGGAAATCAGTGGGAGTTCTCTGCAAACAGGGAAACTAAAAAGATCTGGGAGAAACCAAAGCTCTGACAACTGCTGCCCAGGCATTGGTTCAAATCACGTCAATAGGTAAAATAATTGCATTTTTTATGTGAGATATATAGAACAGTTGTAACTGCAGTGCTTGGCACCTTGCTTCTATACAGTATTGTTTCCTTAATGAGCAGTAACATATACAGATTATGTGCTTGTTTAGTATGGATTGCTTGCGAGAATACTGTGTTCCACTGACTAAGTGAATTCATATTTCTTTATTATGAGTACTTTACATTTCCACCAGGAGACTACAATACATCATTCAATCTAGTTCCAGCAGCCCTGAAAGATATTTTGGTATTAGTTCTTTATTCCATTTGAAAAATCCCAAAATATAAAGCTGACTTAAGATCATAAAGAAAGCTTTGTGAGAGCTGAGACCTGAATCCAGAGCTAACACAGAATATTGTTTCTTAACATCATGTGCATTTGTCCAAAATCATCAGCATTTGTCTGTACCAAAACCCATTAAGGTACAACACAGATGTCCAGTTGTACTCACACATGTCCAGTTTCATGAGCCACCACAAATGCAGATGAAAAACCATCTTCGTGGTTGAGAGTGCAGCTTCGGACAGGATGGCACATCCCAGTGACAGGAGCGTAGCCTGTGAGAAACACCAAGAGTTTCAGGAAATTAATAAGCACAGAAAGGCAATGCTGTGGGAAGCTCTAGAGCAAGCACTTGCCTTTTGTTGTGACACAAGTATAGCTGAAGTGGTCCTCTCAGGACACCTCTGCCCCCAAACATTTAATAGTGTGCTTCTTCATCTACAGAACAAGTGAAACCAGCCTGTTGAACAAACTAAAACTTCCTGGCTCACCAAGAAAATTCTTGTCACCTATTGGATTGTCCTGCAATTGCTTTTTATAAGTGCATAAGACAACAGAGACCAAGGACAGCACATGGTCCAAAGACAGGACGTGTAGAGGAGCCCATTACTGTTCCAGCCCTCAGGGAGCAAAGCCCCAGCCCTGTGCTGACACCAGTTCTGGCCAGCTCAAAATGAATGGGAAAGCTCTGAGATTTCTCCCCTCTGGTGAAAAAACTGATCTCAGAGGAGGCAGAGGCCTGAAAAAAGAAGGAAGTGGGCAGCGCTGGGCCCTGCTGTTCCAGGCCTCTCCATAACAATATTTCTTGGCAATTCGGCTGTAACACAGCAACAACTTTGGAACATTTTAGACACAAAACCTACTCTTTAATGTTTGGGCATTTTCAGGACTGTTTACATACGGATCCCGTTTTCTTGGCTTCAGTGAGAGCACAGAAATGATCCAATAGGTAATCAGTAAGAAAGGATAAAATAATAAGTGAAGCAGTTACAACTGAAAATGGCCCAATGCCGAGCTCTTGGGGAAAGAAAACATTGAGCACAGCTCAGCAGAAGATACACACTTGAACTTTACATGACTAGCCTGTCTCAGTGATAAATGCAAATGCAAAACAAACCCAGACACACACCTTGCATGCCTGATGGACCAAAATCCTGCCTGGTGAGGAAGATGGCGTGGTCATGATATTCCGCATGCCCGGTGTCGGGTTTCTGTTGCAAGTAAGCCCAGCGACACACGTTCTCCAGGCTCTGGGAGGGGTTCCCAATCTCTATCAGACTCATAGACTGCACACACAGAGGAAAAACAAAAGACAACAGGAGTTATTTATTAAAAGCGTGGGCAATTTTTTCCCCAACTTTTTCAGTCGCTTGACTAAACGTCCCATTTCCATTACAAGTTTGGTCTTAATTAAGAGATACTTACACTTCAGAAACAAATTTTACTGGACCAAGAAAGCAAGAAAATAGCTAAAGTTCATGGTTAGATTGTGATTTCTGCATTTAATGATATCTAAGATATAACAAAAGAAAAGAAAGATAAAAGAGAAATAAAAAGATGGGTATTTTAATGACAAAACTGATACTGGGTTGTGCACTTCTATTATTTCTATGCCACCCTGGCATCAGTTTACATCACTTTATAATCTCTTTACCATCACTTCCAGTCTGGATATACAGTTCCTCATGGAGCCCATGTCCTTGCTGGAAACACAGCAGGTTTCAACCAACGGAGACTGACCAGTGTGGGGAACAACAATGTCTAATGGCCAAGGGAAGCCAATCACAACAACTGCAGAGAGCCAACACCCTGCCCTGTTCATCAGCTGCTTTTGTCATGAAACTGAGCTGGTTTAGGCTGTTCTGTCAGACCCTAGCACACTCCCCAGTGCTTTCGGTGTAAAACTAAGGATACATTTTCAGCTGTACTTGAATCATTACTTCCAGAAATGGACTTTCTCAGTGACTGTCTTTTAAATTGCATTTTTTTTATCCCTTTACTCATTTGAAGATCATTCAGAAGGTAGAACACATAACTTTTCACTGTGGGATGCCATCCTCCATATAAACCACACATTACATGGGTGGTAAACTGACATGGCTTGGCTGGCTCCAGGGAGCTGATGTGTTAGGTGAGGTGATGGTTCTCTTGAGCAAGGAAGAGAAAGATAATTTAAAATCCAACTATTATGCTTGCCTTTTTTGGTTTTTTTTTTTCAGTAGTACTTTCCCAAGAGTTCCCAGCTAATTCTGCTTGATACTCTGCACTGCTAAGGCTTTAGAAAGCTTATTGTATGTGGGATACTATAAAATGTATGACTAACTGACCTGTCCCAGGCCTTCCAGGATTTCTAAGAGCTACAGATGTGAACCCTGGATTTTCATTTGCAAAAATTATATTACCATGACAACACTGTAATCATAACAAAAACCACTACAATTTAGATGCTATACTGTACTGCAAGCATTCATCATTCCAAACTACTTAATGTAGAGCAAAACTTAGCCTAGGCCAAAAATAAGAGAGAAGTAATACAATTCATGTTTAAATACAGATGTATTAGATGTGTCCTTTAATTGAGTGCACGATGGAGTACATAGAGTATTGACTACATGAAAAAGAAAATCCTCAAAGGGCTGTGGAAGAACAACTGGAATTGATAAAAGAAGTGTCTGCCAAACTGAGGTCTGATTTTGGCAAAGCTAAGATATTACAATTCTGCAAATGTTCAGAAAAACAAATTTATAAACCAAATAGAGGCACAGTTTGGATTCTGATACCACTGTGGAATGAAAAAGTTGTAATATAATCCTGTGCTGGATCGTACTGCTTCCAGTCATAATCCCATTGGAAATTGAACTAATAACTGTATTTTAAATGGTGGGACAGTTGTGGTGCCTTTATTGAATCTTTGTGTATTTATAACAACATACTTAAACAAACTTTGAGTCACTAATACAGGGCAAAATCCTGGCTCTTCAAGCAAAAATCCTAGTCAGTTAAACAGGGTTTGACTGTTGCTGAGGTCTTTAGTAACATCCATCAGTGGTAAAAAAAAAACAAACAAGCAAACAAACACAAAACCGATCTACATCACCTCCACTCTTCTTATTTCTACAAAACTGCACAAAAGAGATCAATCCCTTCAAGAAGCTCAGTGAAAAATCTGACTGCAAGAGCAAAGAATCAAAATCAAAGCAAAGAATGCTGTACGATGAAGCTGAGAAACCTCTAGCTGTGAACTGTTTTCTGGTACTTCCTTATGGCATAATGACCTCCTTGTGTACATTCTACCAAATGAAAACCACATCATTTAAGACACGCTGATCAGAAAACAATGAAAACACACACCCTATCAACATATGCATTGTTTAAGGGTATCCAATTATTTGCAAAGAAATCTTGAATTTGCATGGTCAGCAAAAAAGCATAGAAAATAAAACGCCAATTGTTTCCTAATAACCTCTGCTTTAGAGCTTTCCTCTGTCATATGTAATCTCTTCCCTGCCCACTAGACCAAACAGTGATGGACAGTGGAGTCCATCACAAAAGCAAAAGATTTGTCTCTGAATGAGCTAAACAAGCAGGTTGCAGCACTCCTCTGATTAACACCGAGTGTGCCACAGGGAAATAAAGCATACAGGAAATTCCCTGGGCTTTGCTTATTTCCCAGTTCAGTCTGGCACAGCAAAACCAGCAGCTCCCATGGTTCAGGCACTGCACTGGCATCTGCCATGGGTCAACAACAGCTTCAATGAAGCCCATTCCAAGAGCAAAACCATGGGCTCAGTCCAAGAGAACCTCAATCCTTACTTATCAAAACACTGATTTTAGAGTTTGTTTTCAAGCAAATGAAGTTGGACCAACCAGTTAATGTGGAGCATTGTGGTGTTTTTTTATCCAACACAATGGGGTGAATGAAGAAAACCCTTTGGAGTAAGAGGGGAAACTAAGAACACACAAGTCCTATAAAAGATGTTTCAGCTGATCCAATTTCTTTGCCAGTGACACAATTTTAACACCATAAAACTGAGCCTTACTGCTCTTTAAGCTGGGAAACAAGACATCCAGTAGGAAGTCAATTATTTTGAGTGCCTACATGCTATAAATGTAAGCAGCCAGTCAAGGTCCTGTCAGTGGACTTCAAAGAGTGAGAGGAAAAATTCAGTCTGCCTGCTGAGTAATCTGAGTCCACTGAGCACTCAAATCATCTGGTCACTAATCCCTTGTCTTTCCTCACTGTAATGCAGCAGCCTGAAAAGAGAAACCCACTTGATTCCAAGTAAATTTTCACCTGAATGCCCACTCTCCACAATTTGCCAAAGACTTTCCAATCAGAAAGGCTTCAACAGTACTAACAGCAAATATTGCATGGCCGGGGAACCATCAGTCTGACAGTGAGTCAAGCTCACCATGCTGTGCAACTGCACTGGCTGAGACTGAAGACCCACAAACACCACACTCCTCTCCTCACAGTAGGCAATGGTATGGCCAGGGAAGGGAATTAGAGGTAGTGTTCCCCTCCAAAGAACCTCCAAGGCTCCAGTGGTCTTTGGATCAAAGACTTTCCAAGCCAGGCATGCCTTTATATAGAATTTTATCCAACTTTCCAGCTGCCTTGCCTTAACATATAAATGGTGCTGTCCTGAGAGAAAGGAGCTTAGGAGATCATGGGACCAGGAAGAGCTTGTTAGTAGACAGAGCAGATGTCACATGTTTTAGAAGGATGTTGTCCAAAAATTACTCTTGTAGGGATATCAGATAACACTTAGTTGTATTTTCTTTGGAAGTCAATGTAGGCTTTCATCAGACATAGGAGAACCCAACCCCTTATCAAATGTACAAAGCAAATGAGAAAGAGGAAGAGAGATGAGCTGTAATGGGTAAATACAGTAATAAGGGCTGAAAGGTAAAATCTCTCTTTGTCACACTGCAAACAGGGCAAGTTTGGGGGCCAGCAGGCTGCACATGGAGAAGAGGTGTAGGTGTTACTCTTGGCCAGCAAAGGGCCCACACTGCCAGGAACACGCAGGTCCTGCAGCTGGCTGGGAGCTCCGACGTGGCTGGGAAGGACCTCTTTCCAAGCAGGACAGCAGGCCTGTGGAGAGCATTACTCAGCTGATCAGCAGGAAAACTGCCAATGGAAAGAGAAACTTTCCTTCTCACAGCAAGAAAAGCAAAAAATCTGTGAACTGCTGATGGAAACAGATGGAGATGTTGGCCAAGAAGTGGAAAGAGCTCAGCTGGGAAAACATCCCCCAGGCAAGGGGACACCACAGAGGGTGACGAGGACAGTCTGCCCTACAGAACAAGCTGAGGCCTTTTCTCTGGGAAACTCAGCATCTACCAATGCTGTACATTTTCCTTCCTTTTTTTGACTCTGCCTTCATTTCTTCTCCACTCCCTTCCTTCTTAGATGGAAGCAGCAAAAAACCCCCTAAATAAAAATAGAAGACAACTGAGTTGCAACTACCATTCATACAAAGAGGCAAAGCAGGGCAGTAAGAAATGGTTGAAAGCCAGAGAGGTCTCTGAACCTTCTTTGCTACCTGTCTTATCCTTTGGGAAGTTATCAGTGTGATGTTCAGTTCTCTCATATGAACATAGTGAAGAACAAGTCATTCATGAAGCTGACTATAAAGTCCTTCAAATACTTGTGGAGATTGTGGGGCAAGGAAGAAATATGTAATTTTTTTTTTTTAGCAATGTCAAAGTTCTCTTAGAAGAAAACTGCAAAATTTGGTCTATGGTCTACCCAAATTTTTCAAGAATGTTCAAGTTGCCAGCCTATGTGAAAGACACAATGGTATCACACATGGAATGGAGGCTCCCCTTAAAAAACTGATTTATTTATCTAATATTTGGCATCACTGGGTACAACTTTGCAAAAGTGATGATGAGCAGGTACTTGATAAGAACATAAGAAATCCAGGCTGAGAAGCTTGGGACCTTTCCTAACTCATCCATTAGGTGGTGCTCCAAGAGTACCAACGGAGAAGGCTTTGCAGCTCTTCAGTAGCTCCAGGAGGAGCAGAAATATTCTTAACATGACAGGCTTCAAACTATAGCAGCAAAAGTTGGACCATAGCAGTGCACACATTCAGAAAACAATTTAACATACGACTTTCCCTTCCTGAATGTGTAAAGTCTCTGCAAAACACACTGTTAACATTGCTTCTACTTGGCACTTCTATTGTTCATTGGATATTGTATTAGAACTTCCATATTCTTCTCTCATCCGGAACAAGACAAGCAAAAGATAAATAAATACAATTATTGAATGTCCATGGTAACCAAACTAACAAAAATAGTTCATACAGCAAACTGTCATTTTGCATTCAAAGGATTTGTAAAGCTTTCTTATGGCAGCAGTTTGTAAACATTTTTCAGTCTCTAATTCTGTATAAATGTAAGCAGATCAGGAACACAAAGTACTGTTTATGTTTTCAGCCAGCTCCACATTCTTCAAGGTCCCAACAAAACACACTGGGAAATTATAAGCTCTAAGTCTAATACATAAATAAGGGAATTTTTAAAATCACCCAGATAAAAAACAGGAGGGGCAATATCTCTTCTCTTTATCCCCAAATGAAACATATGGGAACAGTGCAAAAATATGAACAGCTGCCAAAATGCTACATCATGTGTAGGTTCTGGCCTTGCAACTCAGCCTGTGCAGAACTGGTTACTGAATAGGGCCAAATTCTGGGGTCAACAACTCCATCTTCAGACACATTTGTAAGGTCAGGGCTTGAGTCCTGCTGATCCTTTCAGGTCTTCTGCATCTACCAGTGTCAGTGAAAAAATAAGATACTCAACTGATATTTGTGACCTAGTACAAGGAGAGGCTGGAGGAGGCTCAGGAAGATCTCAATGTATATAAATACCTATTGGGTGGGGAATAAAGATGACTGAGACAGTCTTCTCAGTGGTATCCAGAGAAAAGAGAAAAGGAAATGGGCAAGAAAAAAATCCTTTAGGGGTGTTACTGTCATTTTACCATAAAAGTGGCCAAACACTGGGAAGAGGTCTCCAGAGAGGTTATTAAGTCTGAAATATCCAAAACCCAGCTGGACAAGGTCCTGAACAACCTGCTTCATGAGACCTTGCTCTGGGCAGGACAACTGTACTAGATGATGTCCAGAGGTCCATTCTAAGCACAGCTGTTCCATGACCCTAATGTGCAGCTGACAACCTCCTTGCATTGCCAGGCACAGGTGTGCTCAGCCAGAGTCTTTGCACCTTCCTGGAGAGGCTGAGGTAAGTGGAGGTGCTCATCCCTTCGCCTTCAGGGAAACAGCAGGGTCAACAGCAAAACAGTAAGGACAAACACCAGATTTAAGGGATAAACCTGATTTGTGCTTCCAAGGCTGCCCTCTGGGAAACAGACAGAAAAACCTGACTCAGACTGAAGCAGCACTTCCCATCCTGGCTGAACCAAGAACATCTCCCCTGCTTGCATCAAGCTTAGACATGAAAAGGTCAGATGGCACAGATAAAGAGAGTATCATTTTATGAAAAGATCGAAGGTAAAGTCCTGTCCCAAGTGAAGGCAGCAGGAGCTCTGCTAATACCTCAGACATACAAAATTGAAAAGTCCTTCTCAGTTGAACAGTGCTGTCCTATGAGGCTGCAGGTGTCCACCCCACAGTGCCTTCTTCCTGAACTGCCATCCTCAACTCATTTGAGTTTTATTCCCTCCTCTAAGCTATTTGAAAGGCTTTCTGCACTGGTGGTCAGATTGCTCTTTCACTCTAACCAAGTAAACACATGGTCAGAGTCCAACCACTTGTTACGGTGCCAAGAGTGGTTTACAGCCTACCTGGGTTCTCTCTCCCTACTGGTTGCACTTCCAGATGCTACGGGGCAGATCCAGCATCCCTCAGCCCATCCCACCCTGCTCCAGGCTGAACACAGGCCACTCAGGCTGTGCATGGTGCCAGAGGAGAGCTCAGGGGTGTCCTGCACTGCCACATTCACATTGCCCAAGAAATAACCCTCACAAGTCCTCAGGTGGCTGCATTTATTGAAACCCCTGCAGTTCCTGAAAAATTCTTTCCAAGTGTTTTTTCATTAATCACTGTATTAATTACAGCCATCCCAGCTAACGTGTTTTCCTCTGCAGCATGCAAGGGCAGCTCATCTGCACACAGAGTCACCATTGTCAGTGGACAGAGCGTGAGGCTGGAGCCAGGAATTTATGAGGTCTTATCCCCAGCCTGCCAGTGGCCTTCCGTGTGGCCTTGGAAAATAACACTTAGCATCTTTGTTTTTTTAGCTGTAAAGTGGGAATAATAATCTTTATTCATTCACCTCAAAGAGGCGATGAGAGGATTTTATGCAGTGCTCAGTATTTAAGTGTTTCCAAACAAATTTTAGAATAACCAGGCAGGTTTTTTAAATGCATGCTCAGCTCATCTCTTGCAACCTCCTCTGCACTTGGTGCTTGTGGTTGCTTTGCTTATTTCCCTGAGTATTCTAGAGCTAGCTGGATTACAGAGCTGTTACAACCAAAATAGGTCTAAGTGGAATAATTCGCACAAACATTGAATTATATTAATCTCAAATGTATCCGCAGTTGCCAAAATTTGGAACCAATCTTCCTACTACTGAAGTCAAAAAGGCAGAATTGAGCCAGCTCATCTTTTTCCCATTTGAGGAAAAATGCACTGCATGTACCCTGTTTACTTATTTGCAGCATCCCATCACATCAGAAAAACCAGAGACTTTGGAAGTCGATGTCAAGAAAATGCAGAGAAATGCACTGTGGCTTCTAAAGCCAACATAGATCTGGAGCAGCCTTTTCAGAACACATTCTTCTATCCTAGTGATGGAATTGATAAATGAGTGGGCAGTAGCAAGGCACAGCTGAAGCCTTCACATCAGTCTCTGGTGCATCATTTGTTGAAAGTACTAAGAGAAAAGTGGGGAGTCAGGGAAAGGCTGGCAGCTCCTGCAAAGTCCTGCAAAGCTACCCCAGCCCCAGCCCCAGCCCAGCCACACTCTGCCTGCTCCCCAAACACAGCAGCCAGCCAGAGCCCAAGCCTGGTGCTCTTGGCAGGGCTCAGCCTGCCACCCCTTCAAAGTCCTGAGGTGATAACTCACACAAAGTGCTAATTCAGTAAAACCATTTTTTAATTTATCCCTGAAGTAATTTCAGCATGTGATCACCAAGGAATAGCTTCAATCTTTTCATTTTACCAGGGCAATTAATGCTATTCCTGAAATTACTGAAACTTCTGCATGTATAGTTGCCTGTGTTTGAGACTATAAAAACATAAGTACATCTGAAGGAGTGGAGTACCTTCAAGCAAGAACCAGTGAAAAGTTGGTTGCTATGCAACTCAAGTATTGTCCATATTATTCTTATCAACAGATGACATATTGTATAAAATAATATAATCGTCTAAAAAAAATCCACAATACAGCAGAAGACTGCTCAGGGGTGGAGAATTGGCAATAGCTGAGAGTGCTGTCATAAACCTGATATTGATGGTACATTCTTCATCAATTACAGAACTATAATGTAATTATTATGATGATTTAACTGGCACCCTTGATAATATATATAAATTGCCTGCAGTGAAGCAAATGAATCTGAAGATATCAACTCCATGCTTTCAAAAGAAACATTTACCCAAACAAGGCTGGGATAACATTTTCATGTTGTGAAGCCAATCAGGCTGCTTCATTCATGCACTGCCTTAACTTGTACATGTACCCTACTTAATACTATGTATTTTGAATATATGTATTCCTGAAAATTGTAAGTGCTGGTGTGTGGGATAGTAAAATACTCAAAGCTTTGTTCTAGTTCTTCAGAACAGGTTCAGAAAATAAGAACTATACACGTCTTCTCTCTGTTTTTCCACTGCTAAATTATCCCAGACCTCTGAAGGAAAATCTCCTCACCTTCTACTCACTGGTATCAGTCCTCTGATCAGGAGCTTTAAAAACATGAACAGAAAAGGATGTATTCTTAAATAGCCTGGCATGCAGGTCCCCACACCATAAAGTAGAAGAGCTCTGAAATGATATCTTTTACATATTCTTTATACTACTTTTAGAAAGCCCTATGTTGTCTTTCATGTAAACAAGAATCAGATACAGAAATGCAAGAAAAATTATCTTCGGGGCAAGGTTGTGATAGTAGAATTATTCCACTGAAACCAGCAGGACAACTCAGAAGCTAAAGCACTGTCCACTGCAGATTATGGATGTAGAATCCAGAAGCAGAATATCCAGAAGCAGATTACACAGACCTGCAAATGCTACTTCTGTGATGTGGCCAAAGACCCACCAGGAAAATATGGCTTTTGTCCTCCACCCCAACTCTCCTCTCTATAGAATATGAAACTGGCAACTTTCACATTATGAATGGACAAGGCTTAGCTCTTCGCAAGAAAAGAGAGATCCTTAAGATGGAATGATGACTGCTGTAGCCACTGTCTGCCATCAGGAAAATGGCAGAAGTTACCAGAGCTCAGACTGGTGTCAATCTATAAGGCTAGAGATGGACACACATAAGGATTATGAAATTTCCTGTGAATCACTGCAAAGAAGTGATTAGCCCAGGTACTAATTCTGCTGGCTTCCACCACTATTGCAACATCAGATTTGTATGAGATTCATAAGTCAATCTGCAATCAAATTTTTGATATTACAGCAATCACAAGGATATTTCAACTATTTTGTAATTCAATGTTTACTACACACTCCATGAACTTTCAATCACAAAATGGCAAAATGACCTTTTTCACCTTTTGTTTCAGGACATACATCTGATTAAGCTTATCCAAAATACATAACTATATCACCATCATCATCATCTTCACTTCAAGAAAAGCAGAGATGGATTGGTGTGTTTAGTTCTCAGACGGGTAAGCTCCAACAGAAAAATTTAACCCACATCCAGGTAATCAGTCTCCAGCAGAGTCCAGACTAAATCTCAGAAAATTCCCAGCTGATATTGAGCAGGGTAAACTGGTGAATGCCAGTGGAGCTTCACCACTGACACCAGCTGCACGGGTTTTCCTGCTGACTGCATTCTAGCAACTTCCATGAACAGACATGGAGTCATCCAGAATCCAAGTTAACTACATGAACATGCAAATGCCACCAACTCCAGACACAGGAAGGTGCATTGGACTTAAACACTCTGCTCTGAGCAGCTGGGCCTGATGCTGCATTGGAGAGCACTAAAATCACGTCCTTAACCAAAGCAGTTGTCAATGTACTTGAAATGCCCTGTTCCAGTTTCCATGGAATCTGATGTTGACTTGGCAATAACAGGACACAGGTACTGAACAGTTCAACACTTTTGAAACTCATTTAAAATTTTGTTCCTCTTTACCCAAGTGTTGCCTGTGGAGCAACCCCTTCCACAGAAACTGAGAGAAAGAACACTTGATGTTTTTAATTACAGATTTGATCTGCAGAGCTCTTGCCTTCTGGCCCCTATTCCACAGAACTCCCGTTCAACTTAAGCACATGTGTAGCTCCACTGATAATAAGCACAAGTATAAACGACTTCTTAGAAAGAGGCTGTGGCCCTCAGCATCATGCAGAACTGACCTTGTATTTACTGTTACTTACAGTTCTGTTCTATCAGAACATGCTGTGTTTTCTTTAGGAGCTAAAATGTTCTCTGTGTTTCATAGACTATTCCAAACAAATCTGAAAAGACAGACTGTCAGAGCTAAGCAGTAAATTTAAATGACACAGGGAAAACCCAGAAGAAATTGAAATTATTTGAAATGTATAGTTCAAATTATAAACATATATATATATATATAACCATGAAATTTCTTTATATTCATAGACTTGTAAGGATAATATACATGAATTCAAATACAAAACAAATAGATGTCACCAGTAACTGCACTGTTCATAAAAGAATGAAGTCTATAGATATTGATATCCTTCATTTAAATTAACCTTTCCTTACCTTGCCGTAGCTCAGCAGGATTATCCTCACCAAGACAACATTAATGTGAGCACCCAGGGACTCATCATGATAAATTTCATTAACCTGAAAAAGAGTTCAGCACTTTAACAATGGTAACTATGAAGGCAGTGATACAGTTGGTACCTTTTATGCTCTGTCATTAGGCCAGACACCACTTTGTGATCATATTAAAAACATGAAAAATTCCACTAATGAGAGAGGGAATGGGGTTTTTTCCAAACTCTGCTGTAGTCTCCCAACAGGTCATAATTTAGGGAATCATTTAAAATAAATACATACTCAGAGACTTCAGATTAACAGGTGTATAAGTGCCAGCCTAACTGGACTTGGAGCTCTCATGGTGCACCCACACGATGCAGCTGAGCTGACCCATGTGTGCCCACTGGAGCCTGGAGCATGGCCATCCAGGCAAAATCCCAAATCTCTCTGCTGAGCAGGACCATGCATAGGGAAGGGGATGAATGAGCACAGAGACAGGACCTCTCTCCCAAGAGCCATTCACCAAATCAGCTCAGCTGCACCCTGTAACTCTTCCATCTGGGACATATCACATCACACTCTGCCAAGAGGATGTACCTCCCACAAAACACTGGTCAGGCACATGGGCTGGCTTTATGGTGTGTCAAAACTCATCAGTGTTAAACTTTGCAAGCAGAACAAAAGCTACAAAATGCCATCAAATTAAAATTGTCTTCTTTTTTTTATATACCAGAACTACATAACTGGACATGCACACAGGGAAATCACCCCAGGAACACTGAAAAGAAAACTGTAAATATTTAGAGTAGAGAATGAAATGTGGATGAATAATGATTACATAGGAAACACTGCTACAAGCAAGCTGGGCAAATATTAACAGTTAAAGAATCTGATTTAAGCATTCAGTGATGAAGGCTGCATGAGACTTGGCCAAATGGCAGGAGTTTAGCTTCACAAATTAGAAGAGGCAGATGAGATCCCTGCAAGGCAAGCTTCTTTTCTTAAACCTCCTTTCCTTAGTAAAGGTTTCACCAAACTGAACTGTTTTTCTGGTTGGACCTAGATTTCATTTATTGCTACAAACAAGATTCATTACTTCAAGCTAATAAATAACATTCAGGGAACCTTTCATTTGAAACATGAAAATAATGTCCTGCTACTTTAATCAGCCTCAGTTTTAATGGCCCATATTTTATCTCTTCAAAAATCATTAAAATTAAATACATTCGTGTAGGTTTTGCTAAGCAATCCCCACTGACATTTTAAAGTGAATTTTAATTCGTTTCATCAGTATTTTTTGACAGAAGAGCCTTATTTTATGCCTGGTAGACATCCAGGTTTTCAACAGTGCTGAGTGTCCTGCTGAACACAGCTCCAGGAGGAGGCTCACACCCTCCAGGGCACCTGGGGAACATTCTGGGGGATTCCTGGGACTCAGGCTTGTTACTGGTTGATGCATGAGCAGATCCTTGGATTAAGATGATGGATGAGGAGCCCATGGCTGTGAGTGGCTTCAGGGGCTTCTGTTTTCATTGAGATGTAGAAGGAGCTGGTTATGTTCAGATCTGCTTTGTAAACACTCCTTCTAGAAATCAGATAATCTCTTTGCATGTTTAAATGAGACTTTAGAAGACTAAATTTTTATTTGGAAATTCTTTTAATTCTCTTATTTTTACTTTGAGGACCATTGCTGACCACAGGTTATAAAGAGGTAACACATAAGCACATTTTGCTTTACAAAAATTCTTTCACCCAGGAAAAAGACCCTTGAACATTGTCAAGGGAAGCAGGGATATTAATTTACCTCCCTCTTTTTGTGGTGGGAGAGTGCACTCACATCAAGGATATGCGGTTGAAATAAGCTGTAAATTACCTGTACATGAAATGAGTATTAAACAAAAACTGCTGTGTATAAAGGACAGTAAACACAGCATGTAAATAAGTATTTAATTAGTTCATAAAGCATAATCCAAATTGGTGCATACTACTCTCTCATTAACTTCCTGAATTTAACCTAAGCCTCTTTTAACAATCGTTGAGTAACTGAACAACTGTATCGCTGTTGTGTGCCAAGGGGAAACTTGGCTTGAAAACATTGATGGAACAGAATTAAAACACTGTTTGACTATTCATGCAAATGACATCTAACAAACAAACTGAATGAACAGAAAAGCACAAGCACTGTAAAAAGCTGCTTGATTCTCTTGGGATCCTGGATTTTCTGCAAGACAGTGGGCCAATTCAAAGCTCTGGGTCTTGGTTTCATTAATAAGGATGAGCCCAAGCCCTCATCACACAGCATCTTTCTCTGAGCTAAACTGTGGTTTGCTAGGAGTGTCTCACTGCACACGGATAATATGCTGAAATGGATGCTTTGCTTTTTCTTCAGCATGGCCTAAATCACACCTATCTGTTTCAGGAAGCTGTTAGAGATACAAGATCCAAGTGAATGTTGTTCTCTCAAAGGTTCATGAAAAGTGCTCACACTGAAAGAACTGCAATCCCTAGCTCAGATTCTCCACATTTCCACCTCTTATTTCAACAGGAAAGCAGAGTCATGCTAATGCAGCTCAATGTATAGGGCAGAAAATGACCAACCAGCCTTTGCAATCAGAAAGCTCCAGGGTTGAGAGCAACTTAAAACTTTGAAACTTAGTTTGAAAGCAGAGATAATCAGACAATGGAGATACATGTTCAAATGTCTGTGCAGTAAATACACACAGCTGTGAAAAAGAGTGCAAGTACTTTTCCAGCACTGTATCTCCATGTACTTCAGCAGGACATCCTGGTTCATATCAACAGAAGAAAAGCCAGAGTCAATCTCCTGTTGTTCTTAGATCAGTAAGTCTAAAATTAAGTTGCTGCACAGGAAAAAAAAATGTACACAGAGACCATCCCAAAATCCCACTCCTGAACTGACAGCAGTGAATGCATTAAATCTTGATAGATGTCCTACAGTGATTCAGCATTTGTACAGGGTGATGAAGAAGGCTGGGTAAATCTCAAAGAATTCAAAGCACAGTGAAACACTGTAAAGAGACTTTCATCAAGCTATTGTAGTTCGCTAACTATTCTGGGATATCTTTGGTTTCTTTTTCTGGGATATTTCAAAGGACAACTTGCATTTCTATTTAAAGTTTCTGTGTAGAAATCAAGCTGGCACAGATTGGTCCCACATAAGAAAAACAAAGACTTTATTTACTTTTTTTCATCTGTCCCTCTCTGCTAATTTTATAATTCATCTGCCTTGAGCAAGTTTCAAGTCAGCACAGTAAGCACATAGAATACATCAAAAAGCTACAGCCAAGAGCCTGTGAGGTGTCTCATGCTTTGTAAAAGAAGCACTGGAAAGTTTTGATTACCGAGCAAAGCACAGCCCAACCCTAAAAGGGAATTCTGAAAGCTCCTGTAACACAAATAGTAATCAACAGCCTGCAGTTCTGTTAGTCTTGGTGGAGAGCAGGTTACCTGCTGATAGAGCTGGCAGGACTTTTAGGGAAAGTCAGGTGGTTCCCTGGATCCCTAATTAAACCAATGCGCCATAGGAGAATAATCTGCGTATTTTGGCAAATCATCAGCAAACTCATTCATGCAGTTTGAAGGAGTTCCCAGCCTTGCAGGGTTTGTTAGTATCTGCTTTGCAAAAGGCAGATCATTTCATCACAACAGGCTCCTGAACCATAAACCATGGGGTTCATCCTGAGGCGGCTCCATGGATCGCTCCTCACGCCCGGGTAAGCGCCGCTCCCTGGGGCTCCCGAGCACACACCCCTGTTGGACATTCAGCAGCTTCAACCCCGGGCTACATCAGTGTCAAACGGCCCCGACCCAGCAACAGCAGCAATCAGAGGGCACATCTGACCATTTGGAGAGGGCACTAACCAAGAGTCATCTGGTTTTGCAGCCACAGCAAACTGCTGATCCATCCAAGCTGATTAGCCCGCTCTTTGATCACCCAGCCTCCTTACACAACTACTGCTGCAGGAATTACTGATGGCTACGTGCTCCTGGGCAGAGCTGAGACCATGTGGGGATCTCTGCCAGAGCGATACTGGAGGAGCTGGAGAGCATCAGCTCCTTCCCTGTGGGATGGCAGAGCTCCTGGCAAGCCATTGTTAGAGCCCAGCCCGAGATGCAGCTCATTCATCAGATCATAATTATCTGCAGCAAAGCCTCGGTGCCTGGTGGGCATCCAGTGATTGTCTTTTTCTGTAAGAAACGTCTGTTTTGAATTACAGAATAGGAACCAGAAATGCCATGGTGGATACTGAGCACAAACTTCTGTAATCTGACCCTCCCAAAAGCAGTCCCCTCTCACTTTATTTTTCTGTGGTCCCACTTCAAACATGACTATGCTCTTCGATTTTCATCACCTCCTTTCTGCTTTTGAAGATCCCAAATGAGCATTTCTGACATTCCCAAAGCTTTATCTTAATCCCACAGGAATAACATTACATCAGTTCCTCTGGTGGATGTGCTATGGTCACACAGAAAGTCATAAGGCAAAATCAAGGGCTCCTAGTCTCCCTTTCTAGTCCTTACAAGGCATTTCCTCATTTCCTCAAAGAGGAACTCTTTTTTTTTTCCTGAAATCTTTGTTGAGCATCAGAAGGAAGAAAGAAGAATGAAAGCACACAACACACATGAAACTTAAAGGTCAAACTGTGATCTCAGATTTGGAAAACTTCTATCATTCTGCTCAAAACCACATACACCAGGCAGTTTTACAAGAGCTTGGCAATGTACATTGCAAAACAGAGATAAGAATCTTGCATTTTCTATGCAAATACGAATCCGAGTCCTGATTTACCTTCCCTGGTGTCAGAGTCAGTAGATGTTACCAAGTCCAAGTTAGCTGCTTCTGATCAGAATGAAAAACATTCCCCAGCAGATGTGCTGGCAAGGCACTAGGTAGCTTCATATTACAGGTCTCTATCTCATCTTCAACTGTAACATTGGCTTTAGAAAGGTCATAGACTTTGTTTTCTGACTTCATGACTAATTTATTTTTCTTAGTTCCTCCCGCAGGCTCTTGGAACTTTTCATTGCTCATAAACCACTGCTGTGAGAAGTTTCTCTAAACACTGTAAATTACCTTTGCACCAACAGACTCAGTATTTTTCTGAATTACTGTCTCAAGATCATGTTAATAAAATCAACTATGGCATCATAAAATAATTAAGCAGAATGATTTATCACTTTACTACAAGGGATAGGGGTGTGATGTCAAAGTAATAAATATGGTGACCTCTTCAAATCTAAGTGGTTTGGTTAAGAAAAGCATCCAGAATTTGAAAGCTGATCCTAATTATCCACACTCCATCACACAAACCTCACTGTCATAACTCAGAAGTCCCAGGCTGAAAGGGACTGGCTTTGTGGCTAAAGCTCATGTTGGTATTTGGAGAAACGGCAAAAAATCTATCTTTGAACAGTACATACCCTCTACCTTGAGGAAGGTACCAAAACCTGTGTTATAGGGCAGCAAGGCACATTCCATTTACCAATAATGAGCAATGCTTACCTAATTGACACTAGGAGTAATATCCTGTGAAAATAAGCACAACCTCTAAGAGTTCTGAGAGGGTCTCTCCTGCAGGAGCCCCTGAATGCCCAATCACAATTACAGCTTCCACTGTAGGGTGGCAATCAAGATAATGAACAAAAATAACCTCATGGAGGCCTCTTCAGACACTGTTCACACCAGTCACAGCTACTGGTTTATAATGAACAGTCAAAACGTGGAGTTAACTCACATACATATATTTAAACTTTCAAACAAGCTATAATTCAGCAACTGACAGCTCAAGTCCTTCAGATGAATAGAGCTGGACTTACATTTGTTATTTGTGGAACTTCTTAGAGTTAGTTCAAATTTAAAGTGCCCGTATTAAAATAAACTGATTTTAAATAATGAGCATTGGAGCTTATGAATTATTTAATTTTCAAAAATCCAGTCAAATTCTACATTATTGAACTATCCTTGCTGTCTAAAGAAAATGCTTTTTAGTTTAAAAAGCATGATACTGAAGATAGGGAGCACCATTATTTCAATGTATTCAATCATCTCTTTCTTTTTAACAGCTTGAATTAGACATGCTTTCAGGTTTTTATCCAACTGTCAGTTAGAAACCAATGGCATTTCTGCCCTTTCCTCTCATTAGGGACTTGCTGTTCTGTACCTGCAAATCTTCATCCCTCATCAGCCAGAGATATGAGAGCAGAAATCTCATCTATAATAGTAGTATCATGTACATCCTATTAAAGAGGACAGATAACACATTCAACAGTGCCTCAGGGCCACAATTTCAAAGACATGTGTAGTGCTGAAAGATGCAGGTGAAAGACTCCAGGGACTTTCCAAAGCCCTCAGCTGCATAACTCTCATTGATTTCAGTTATTCAAATGAAAAGTTTTTTAATGTATTTGTTCTGGAGTTGAAGTTTCACTTGAAGGCTGGGGGATACATAATCCCATGAGCTAATTTTTAATACTGATATTCACTGAATTCAAAGGCAGGTAAATGACTAAATACTCAGATAAATCTAGCCCAGAGTGAGGCATAAATCCTATTTAGGGTCTATCTCCCTTTGAAATACCAGCAATTAGGCACTTAGCTACTGTGATGAGATGGGGTTTGGTATCACTACTATTTTGGCTATATATCCATTACATGAATATCTATAAATATTGTAATATCAGTCCTTTTGCAGTAAACTATTGGAAAAGAAATTAAAAGATTTTTTACCCCTGAAAATTGCTTAACGCTGGAAACTACTTTTAAGAGGGTTATGAAATGATCAAGAGAATTTCAGCACCAGGGCTGGCTACCAACAACACCCACTTCAGAATCAATGAACCCTTTAGGCTGGAAAAGCTCCTTGAGATCATCAAGTCCAACCATCAACCCAGCACTGACAAGGCCACCACAACACCACATCTCCAAGCACCACATCCAGACATCTTCTAAACACCTCAAGGGATGGTGACTCCCTGACTTCCCTGGTCACCCTGTTCCAAGGCTTGACAACCCTTCCCATTAAGATATTTTTCCAAATATCCAATCTAAACATCTCCTGTAGCAACCTGAGGCCATGTCCAGATCCCACTGCAGAGCCTTCCAGCCCTCCAGCAGATCAGCATGCCCATCTACCTTAGTGCACCTGCATGTTTACTGAGGAGGTACTCAATTCCCAAATCCAGATCACTGATATTAAACACTGCTGGCCCTGGGGAGTAACACTTTGGACTGGATTTGGTTCCATTCACCACCACCCTTTGGACTTGACCATCCAGCCAGTTTTTTCACCCTGTGATGAGTGCACCCATCCAAGCCATCCAACTCAATGACATCCATTCAGCACCATTCTCCTCCTCCCAAAGCATCCTGCAGTGAAAACCTTCTCTTTCCCAGCCAACAAGGTAATTGTCCAAAGTCACTTCTAGCCCTGAACTTTTCTAATGTTTTTCAAACAATTGTTCAAGCAGATAGAATTACTGGGGGTTTGAGATGCTTTCTTACTGAAATTGAATTATCTTTCACATTCTTGAGTAACTAAAGAGATATAAGATTCTACCCAAATATCTCTCCTCTGTGGCAATGCTCCTACATGCTATAAATACAAAGTTAATTTGTGCAATGTGTGGGCTCACGCTTGGAATTGCAGAGGACTGTGCAGGCCAATATCCTCCCCAGGAAAAAACACAGCGTGACGTGCAAATGGAAATGGTGCAAGCGAGAGGCAGCCGAGGGTTTCTGAAGTGAAAACCATGGCATATTTTCCAAAGGTGGCTGAATGTCCCGATGGTGCTGAGCAGAGAAAAGTGAGGAGGTCAAGAGAAACCAGAGTTTTGTCAGAGGAAATGACTGGAGGATGAAAAAGGGGAGGCATGAGGCCGAGCTCACTGCAGTGAACGGCTGGCGCACAGTCAGACAATACGTGGCTGCAGCCCAATGTGTTAAAAATCCTCTGGCATCTATCACCATTTGTTTGGGAGTGACTTCATTTCCAAACTTTGGGATAAATATTAGCACAGCTATGCAAGATAGCCAGGACACCCATCCCCTGTTTTTTCTCACTTCATGGCTTTTAGGTGTGGACTGTAACACATCACTTAAGCTGCACAAAACAGATTTTACTGAATTTACAGTCATTGCACTGGGCTTGAAAAAAAAAAATATTGTTTTCATTGGGTTGGTGGTAGGGTTCCACCCAAGATCCCTGGGAAAAGTTAGTTAAGGACAACTGCTCACGCCATCACACATAAGGAGAGCAAGCACAGTGGGAGAAGCAGCCATGCTCAGAATTGCTTCTGGGAAAGTCATATCTTGCCCCAGGAGAGACAATTCACCTAAGATTTATTTCATTTTTGGAACCTCAGAAATTCAATTATTTGATCACCTGTTTTATCTCCAGTAAATACCTTCACTATTATTTTATTTTGTTACCATGCATTCTTGATTTTATGCTTACTACCTCATTGCCATACAAAGCTAATTGATTCTATGCCTTGTTACTACAGGAAGCTAATTGATTACATCCTAAAACCAGCAGGGTACACACAATCTGATGGTTATGAGAGGCTCTCCAATTAGATTTAAAAATACAGCTGGAATTGTTTGTAGCTGTCTCTTCTTTTTCAGTGACCTTGGACCTACACACCTCATCAAAAAAACACTGCATACATGGGACCCCTAATAGCCAGGGACCCCAAAGCCTTTTATATTGGGTTCATTTTCTAAATTAAAACCCCCAACTATTCAAAGAGGTGTAAGACAGGACAATGGGGGAATCACTGTGAATCTCAGGAAAGAAGACCAAAGCCGTGTTCTGCACAGAATTACACCTTGCACCCATCTAGCAATGAGGGCAACAGCTGGAGCTGCCCTGCCAAGGGGAAGCAGAGGTTCTGCACTGTCATGTCCCTTGACACAATACAGGTCCCCAGCACCACCATCTGCAGTAACAAGCCCCTCTTGCCTCTGTGTGCTGGAGCTGGAAAGAAGCACTGGTTACCATCACCCGCCCCTCTGCTAAAATACCAACTCTAGAAACCAGCTGAGTTTTGAAGGAAAGAATAGGAGAACACTGATGACTGCCAGTGACTATCCAGAGCCTCTGGTTTCAAACAGCTCCTCGAATTTGGGCACAAGGCATGGGACACATCCTCAGTCCCCAAAAGACATGTTTGTACCTCAGAGCTCTCAACAGAAGAATTGCTGCCTGTGCCAAGAGCTGCCGTGCCCTGTGGGGATGGTTACACAGGCTGCACTTTCTAAACCACTTGCAGAGACAGGCTGCTTAAGAGTTGTTATTTCTTGCAATTTGTGTCTGGGATGGTTTACTAAAATTAGGAAAAAGTATATTCCAGAGCTGGAACATTTATGGCTTCTTTACCATTGCTGTATATTTTAATCCTTAAAAATAGATTTAAGTGACATGATAAGTAAAGAGTCCTGTTTAATCTATTTTGGCCTGTTTGCCACATTCCTGGTTTGGCCTGTTTGACTTGTTAATTTAGAGATGCATAAAACCATCTGTTTCACTGTAGACTTTGTTTTAAGCCTCAGAGGAAACAAACCACACAAATAAATGAAATTCACTATGTCATTTCTGTTAGAATATATGCATTTACAGCCATCAGAGCAGACACCAAGTACCCCATAACTCCAATGTTAGGGCAGGTTTTTAACTATTTACAATGCTGTTATAAAAAGTCATAACTGAATTTATATCACACAAGGGATTTTTTTAAATTGTATTCCACCTCTCATTTAAAATGAAAAACAGTGATGCTCTGCACATTGCTAAAAGAACATAATAAAGAAAGAAAAAAACCAAGCTTCATAATTGAAAAAATATATCTTGGAAAAACTACATCCCAGGCAAAACTACCTAATAGCCTGGATTTCTGCCTCTGTGTTTTGTAAAGTGAAAGGAGTCATCTACAGGCTCATCCTCTTGACACGACTGTAAACTTCAGCAGTCAGACTCCATTTGTCAAAAACAGAGCAGACCTACAATTTTTTACTCAACACTGTTTTACTAAGAACACACATTCACTGAGCCCAAAGATTTTTCAGAAGTGTGTTTTATTGAGAAAAGATTCCTGTTCCAGACAAGAAGGAAGAAAGCCATCCCCAAATGAGTTGCCTCTTAGGGGGGCTATCACTTACTTCTATTTTTTGGGCAAAAGAATAAAATATATTTTGGTTTTGAACTGGGATGATTTTTCAAGTCTTGGTTCTTTTCCAAAAAATAGTGTCCTTGCTTACTTTCTGGGGTACTAGAGGGTTGCTGCATTGATATTTAGAAATAAAAAGTGATTCTTTCAAACATAATATTCCCCAGTGCCTCCTTTCATCACTCCTACACTATATAGTTTGTTGCACAGACTATGGTTCTGAAGATTGAATATTTAACTAAGGAAACCTAAAGATGTCAGTCATGGAGTAAATACTAAATCAATTTAGGAAAGCTCAGTGTTATACCGCATAACATTTTACTGCAGTGTGAACAATGAGCAGGGAGGTATCCTGAGACCTAAAGTGCCTGTTGAGAAATAAAAGAATTTAGCCAAGTAGTTCTAAAAATGTGAAAGCCAACCGTAATTTCTGTTAGAACCTTATTTGAAAACAGTTCTCCAAACCCTGTTCCTCAGCAGGAAGCTTAGCTTAAGGGAATATACAGCTAAAACATAATGACTTCCAAAAACCTGAGCCCCTGACCTTGTGTCCCCACCCACCAAAGTACATAAGCAGGACTTTGAACATCTTAACAGTCCCACACTCAGCTTCTGTCTTGGCTCCTTTTTCTTTTTTTTTTTTTTTTTTTTTTTGGTCCTTTTTTTTTTTTTTTTTTTTTTTTTTTTTGCTTCTTCTCCCCTATTGGATTTTCTGAAAGTGGCCTGGATTTCCCTCCTAGAGTTATTCTATCTCCTGCCACGACAAAAATCTCTTACGTCTTATTCAAATGGCTTACCCAACCTACATTCCCAACCCTTTCAGAGCCTTCCCACAGGGCAGCTAGCAGGGCTGTACTCACAATATTCATCAAGGTCAGCAGGTACTTCTGAACATGTTCTTTCCCGTGGAACTGAACAACTGAGTCATCAACCCCCAGGAGGACCTCGATGTTGTAATCATCCTCTGTCGCGTGCCTCCGACGGCGCTGCCTCCATCTCTGCACCTGCTCCTCCACGAGGCCCAGCGCGCTGTCGAGATTGTCCAGACCAGTGAGGTTGGAGGCTGAAATCAAACAGACAAACGAGTTATCAGCCAGGAGAGGTTCAGGTTTTAGCTAAGATAAATTTGAAGTGGCAGCATTTGTTATGTTCTGAGTGTTATGTAACACCTAATAATAATAATAATATATTAGTTTCACGTAATGTTAATTAAAAATGACCTAACAGAGAGAGAAATATGACCAAAAATACTTTTATTTTGTAAAGTAAAAGCAATACTTTCTACAGAGTAGTACTGCATAATAAATACAGGCCCAAAAGAGCAGTAAGTCATACCAATGTTGAGAATCTTGGTGAGAAGAATGGAGCTGTTTGCAGGGAAATACTCATTGCTTAAAAGTACTTCTTACAAAAGTACACTGTCCAGGGATCCTGTGCTACCCAGGATAGCCTCTGTTTAGAACAGTTAAAGATAAACACAGACCTCAAAATCTGATCTTACTGCCCACAGACTCTTATTTCAAGGTAAGTGCAGTTGCCAGTACAACCTTTTGCTATCTAGGCAGGTGCCACCAAACCAGCTCCCCAGCCTCAGCCCTTTAACTCTTTTCCCACTTACACACCTGCAATCCAGCAGTAGTGACATGGATCCTCCTTATCATTCCAGCTCAGTACCACATTTTAGATACAAGATTAACTAATTTATAGCTACGTCCACAATTTTTTGAGTAGCTTTACACCCTTCATTCCAAATTTTCCATGTCACTTTGCTTTACTGCATGTCAAAAACCAGTGCACCAGGCACAACAGTTGTCCCCTTCATTACTAATAATTTCTAACAGTTCATGTGATATGAAAAGCATGTTCTCTGACAGGATAGACATGCTTAATGTGGCACTTACCCACTAAAAATGAACTTGAAAATATGGAATCTTGACATTTCATCGTACAGAATAACAATGATTAGTATTAATATTATTATTACCATTTGCATTACAAGAGACTGGAACCACCACTAAGAACCTCTTGATTTTAGCAAATGTCAGGAAAGACTCGCTAAGAGAGGTCAGCAAAGGTGGTGAGAGGGCTGTGAGTTTAGGTCCCAATGCTTCATTCACAGAAATATATTGGGAAGCAAAGGGAGGAAGCCCAAGCCATCACCTTCAAACTAGAAATGAGAAACAGCTCTTGAAAATGTTACAAAAGTGGATTCTCCATTTTCATTTACTGAAGTTTTCACATCAAGAGTGGCTGCTTGGGAAGGGAATGAGTCACCAGATCACTGGGCTCATTACAAGAACATCTGTGCTCTTGCCTGAACTTCGCTGCCTCAGGCTGCTGTGTCAGCAGGTCCTGGGCAATGTGCAGCCTGAGCAGAGTGCCCCACGGCTCCCCACTGAGGTGGCAACAGCACACCGACCTGCACAGCCTCCGGCTGCCCGGAGGGACACACAGCAGGCATCCCAACCCACACACAGCAATGTTACTGCCCCGGGCCCCAGGCTGTGCCTTGTGTGGTGAGAGGCTGGTATTTGTCCTCTTTGAAGAGATCTCCAGGCAAAGGAGGTCTGAAAGACACAGCCTCTTGCCATTTTCCAGCAAGCTTCAAGGACACGCTTGTCCTGAGACCCACAGCTGCAGGGATCTCCTCTGCACTGCACTGGCAGGGCTCCCCTTGCTCAGTGGACAGAGAGAAGGTCTCACGTCGTGGTCCTACATCCCCATGGAGCCCCAATGTCCTTCTCCCCAGACATTTAATGCAGTTAACAAGCACAACCACCATGTTCTCACTGCCAACCTCAAGGCTCCCAGCACCTTCTGCTCCTGGGGCCCCAAGCTTTTAAAATTAGTCTGGTCAGAATCCATGATTCAGCATGAAAATTCATTCTTCACACAGAGCCCAGCTGTCACTCCCAGGACTACCACGGAGGGCGAGTGAGCCTGGCCTGGCAGCAATGGATGCAGCTCTTTACCAGGCTCCAGACCTGCCAGGCAGCCAGCTCCAGCCCTGCCTCATGGTTTACTCCACCAGGAAAACTTAAGTGTTAAAATTTCCTTGCTAATGCTCAGAAGTAAAGACCAAGCCATCACAGTGGGGACTCGCTGTGGGACCATGGGGCAATCATATATTCATGATCTATAAGACAAATCACAGTAAAATTTGACCATAAATCTTAAAAGCTCTGTTGAAAAGTAAGCCTAGACTGGCAGGGACTGCAGGTCATGTCTTCTCTCTGCTGCTGATAAAAAGCTAAAGCAATCAGCAGCAAGGCAAAACTATCAGAAGTGCTACTGCAGAACAGTAGTGCTGGGTAGAGGGAGAACCCGAGCCCTGCAGTGAGGTTGTGGACAGGAAGCTCTGCTGGCTGGGTGGGGCTGTTATTTGGGTGGGTGATTGGCTGTCAAGGTATCTTGAGCTTTGGTGCTTTCATTTCTTTCCCTTATGTGTCAGACTAACTCCTGGCGCGGTGTCTTTATTCCTGCTGTGAGTAAATCAGCCAGAGGCAAAATGTGATCCTATCATCCTGCAGTGAAAACTGCCTGTCCTCCCTCTTTGCTGCTCACTTCATCACTGTCACACCACAGTCCCTACAGTCCTGCCAGCTCCTGAGAAAAGTTCACAGGACGTTCCCTGGAAGTCATCTCACTGCCAGTAGGTGCCAACCAACCACTTTAAATTTTCTTTGGAGCATAAAAATTCCCCATACACGCAGTTATCTTCACCTCTCAACTGTTCCCCCTCAAGACAACACATCCAGTGGGCACTGGTACCTCTGAGGCAGCAAGCCCATGTGCTTCTGAGCAGAGAGAAAGCCACACTGGCTCCAGCTGGTGCTGGAACCATCCCAAGACAGCTCAAAACATTTACAACAGTAGCTGCAAGATTTCTGGTTCATATCCCAACTTCCCACCCAGTGCTCTTTCCCGGCGGCTGTCCCCGGACGGGCAGGGATGCCTCCACACATGCCTGACCACAAACCCCACAGAGTCCTCCTTCAGTGCTGCTCTGCCTCTCAGGATCTTGGATGATGAATTGCTGCATTTGCTGGACCATGTGATGTTATTCCCATGTTGGATTTTCTCCTAAATGACAGTTACATCCAAGTGAAATTAATACCCGTATCTTAGCAAAAAGGAAGAGAAACAAAGATCCATCTGTAGTAAATGGGAAATTTGTGGTGTTTTGGCATCTCAACTTTCCTTAGTTAACATCAGTAACTTTGCTGTATCATTGTACTGCTAACAATATACTAGAAAAGCTCAAGAAAAAGCACAAAGAACTAAGACACCAAATTCTTGCTTCGCATTTTGCACATTACATTTTTGCACATTACATTACATTCCTTCTGATCACCCCTGCACTCTGAACAGCAACATCAAAAAAGTAATCTCAAACTGCACTGTTTTACTAAATCATCCCAAGACCTCTGCCTCAGATGTCAATTTTCAGCAACTTTTGCCAAATCAGCCACTAATTATTGGTGCCAACTTTGTTCTCCATCTCCCAAGAGCAGACACTTGGCATTTGCCGAGCCTCACAACAGCCTGTGTTGAAACCCTCTTGCCCCTGCTAGGAAAAATTCACATTTGTGAAAATTAACCACTCAGAGACAAGCATCTCTTTTTCTCTTTTGCTGCTCATTCAGAATAAATCAAAGGACAGCAGCACTTGAACAGTTCATACAAAAATCCCTCAACCCCTCTTTTTTTCTAACGCCAGCTAAAAACTCAATGATTGTTCAGTAATTTTCTCCTACAACTGCAGACCATCTTCCAGAGAAGGCATAAAAAGCACCCAAGTTGTAAATTAGTATTGCCTTTGCAGGTCTTCAGAAGAATTCTCCATCTGCAACAGTTTGGGATGACACCACCTTATTTCTGGGAATTTTTGCCTTGCTCATGAATGTTTGATATCATGTTCTTTATGGAAACCCAATTACATGACATCTCCTGATTCTGCCTCACCCGTCATGGCAGGCAAAGCTCAAACAGCTGCTCTGAGGTACTGAAGCATGAACACGCTGCCTGCCATGAAAACTGCCTCTCCCTGTGTTTTCTGTCACTCCCTTTAGGACATCCACCAAATCCACAGTTGCTGGCTCATGATCTTGTTTTGGTTTTTTTCATGACCCCTTTCAAAAAGGCTCAGGGAAAATACAGCTGCACTTACAGTCCTTATGAAACAACTGCACTTTAACAGTACCAGCCTTAGGGTTCCTCACTGTCACAGCAGCAATATTGTCCTAATAAAGCAGTTTCTAATTTTTACCTCCTCTTTCTGATAGGGAGAAGGGAACTTTCTGGCAAGCCCTGAGCAGAGACCAGGATGAGCAGCTGGGAGACTGCACTGAGTGTCATGTTCACAGTCATCATCTGTGGCTTGTCAGCACAGCAATGAGCTGGAATTTCATTTCAAACCTGAGCATGCAGCATTCAGACCAGCCAGCCACCATTGAAATGCAGCTGGTTTGCTTTTGTGGACACTTCATCTGTCAGTGTGGGAGCAGACAAACACCTGAGCCGACTGCTGAGCACCTTCTCCGCAGCCACACGAGGACCAGAGCTTCTGATCTGCTGCTTTGCCACTCATCTCCATTCCTGGGACACACTGCTGAAAGAACTCCCAGCTTCCCATTCCTTGCTGCAAACCACCAGCTTTTGCATTGTTGTTTTTATGTTTTTCACCTCAGTGACTCAGACTGAGCACTGGTGAAGCACAGCTGGAGCCCCTTCTGCTGTGGTGGCAAATACATCTGTGACAGCACAGGAGCCCCGGGCAGCCAGCCCTGCTCAGCTGCAGCCCAGCTGGTGGCAGTGCCACTCCAAGCCTGGGACTACAACCCCATGGCAGGCATGAGCCCATCCACCCCTCGTTGCTGCAAATGCAGGAGGAAACAGGCTGTGTGGTGGGGAAGCAGAGGCAGGCAGGGTGGGCTTGCTTCAGCTCTCAGCTTCCCACTGCTCAAGTACATCTGCACCTCTGGAAAAGCACCAAACCCTGCTGACAGCTTGACGGAGAACTGCTGTCTTGGGAATCGCACCTTAAATCATGAGCCATCTTTCTGCAGCACTCTCTGCCACTCAGGTCCTGTGGGCTTCTGTGGCATCAGTCCTCTGTGACCAACTGAATCCCTGATTAGCCTCCAATTAGCCTGATAAGATATTCTACCAAAACCCTTGTTTGTCTTCCATGGTAAACTGAAGCCCCACCCGAGGGATTGGAGTCAAAAATGACCAGTCATCAAACCTTGGATTTTATCCCCTAGTGATTTATTCTCACATTTTTAAGTTCCTCAGTTTGGGGTTTTGTTTTTCAGTCCAGTTGCACACAGTCATGTTGTGTTTTGTTAATTTCTTACCCAATAGTTTCTCTGATTTTTAATTTCTTTAAAAACTTATTTCTGATGGTTTCACAGCCCTGCTCACCTTTCTCTGCTCTCTGCTTTGTTTTGCAAATGTCCTCTACTCATCTTTCTTCTCCCCCTTAACCATCCTGCTCAGCTACATTGGCGTTTCATAATTTATAAATCCTTTTCCCATACTACAGTCTGAATTTGGACCCTTCTGCTATAGATCACTCATAAGAAAACTGGGTAAAGCCAGCAGGGAATTAAAAAGGGAGAAAGCTTCTGTGAGGTGAAAGCAAATTGGAAATGGCCTAAACAAGAGAAGGAAATCCCGGAGAGTCACTGGGTACAGGATACCAAGTCAGCCCTGTTGAAAAGACATCTCCAGGAGGACACTGCCTCAGTGCAATTGTAACTTGGAGTTCAACTTTCATGGAGTTCTTGTGATTTCTTGAATCACAGGTTAACAATGGCTGCTACTTGGTAAACCATTAACCAAGAGCAATTACTGCAGCAGAATTCTCTTGAGGAGCGTGATCAAATTCCTCCTCTCACACTATTTTACATAAACAAAAAGCAAGATCACACTAGTAAACTAAAGACTGGGCATGCACCAGGCATCTTCTCCAGCATTAGGAATTGTAGTCCTGCCCTCATCTGCAAAGAAGCAGCCATCCAAAAGGAAATTTTCGGCTGTGTGCCTTGCTGACCATATGATCTCATTACAAGCTCCCTGCCTCTCAGTTATGGCAATGCCATTTCTGGTCAAATCACATTTTAACACAGAGCCTGCTCCACCTTTCATCTGGCCAGGGGAAGTTTGCTACAGCTGTTGGGGTAAATTGGGCTGGGCTCTCCAAAAACAGGTCTCAGACTTGAGCATGAAGGCCAGAAGATACAGCAGCTGAACTCCTGCTGGAATGATCTTGTCCTGGCATTTGAAACCAGGAGTTCCAAGTATTTAACAGTATTTCATATTGAGAGCAATTCTTGTAAACTCCTCAGGGCAGAACTATTGTCCCCCATTTGCAGAGTGAATTCACATTCTTGCAAACACACAGGCACAAGCAACATTCCTTTATTTTCTTGTCACCTTTGCAACAGCACAGTGACTTTGAAACTCAAGACATGCTCAGGTGCATGCCTGCATCATAAAACCACAAAATGATTTGGGCTGGAAGGGACCTTAAAGCTCATTTCATTCCATCCCCCTGCCATGAGCAGGGACACTTTCCACTATCCCAGGTCGCTCCAAGTCCCCTCCATCCTGGCCTTGGACATTTCCAGGGATGGAGCAGCCACAGCTTCTCTGGGTAACTCATGCCAGGGCCTCACCACCCTCACAGAGAAGATCTTTTTCTTAACATACAATCTAAACCTAGATCAGAGAATCAGTGTTACAAAGAAAACAAGGATTAACCTACCAAATTTGAAAAACAGAGAATTAAAAAAAAAAAAA
>VXAC01002715.1:154879-171187 GCA_013399225.1 Rhipidura dahli | reverse complement strand
AGATGCTTTCAGGTAGTGCTCTTCCTGAATATGGATTGGGGCTGGAGAGAGGGAGAAGGATGGTAGGGAAGAAGGAAAAAAGATTAATGGGTGCAAGGATACCAAAACCCTGTGGTGAAAAGACAAATTCAGAGGCAGAAGTTGTGAGGACACACATGCAAAAGAGAAAAGTGAAAAGAAATCATCATCAGATTTCCTGCAGCAGTTCCTAGGAAACAAAAGCCAGGGTTTCCTCCCACCTCCCACTCCCCATCCCTGAAAGCTCTGTCCTGGGAACAGCCCCTGAGCTTCAGGGAGCACAGGGACAAACACCAAGGTTTGCCAGGCAAACCAACTCCCCAGCACCCACAGGCAGGTTTCTTTCTCAAGATAAATTTAGCATTAATATCTGTGAGCTTTAGAGGGATTAGAACAGGTCAACGTGCATTTATTTACTTTTCTGGCAAGTCCAAAGTATTTTTGATTCCTTTCAGGTCAAATGGACTTGAATACTGTACTTTTTCTTAAACTGAAGAAACAAAACATTTCAGTTCATCTGCAATCGTGTTTTAGTCATTTGATATGAAATCATGCACTCTGAGTCTCAATGCAGAGAGTCATTTAAAATTATAAGATATCTCAAGGGAAAGAAGGGAGATGGTCTGTTTAGAATGCACTGCCATGAAACCCCTCAACATTTTCAGGATTTTTCTTTCTTTATCCATTTGAAGTTCAGTGAAAAATTCAGGATTTTTTATCACCAATAAAAAATTTCATGCAACTCAACTATAAGTGCCAGGACTAAAAGAAGTTTCCATTTTCCTCTTTCCACCATCTACCTCCATTCCTCCAAAGGAACAATCATCATTTCAGGACCTCTGTATTTTTGTGGGGTTATTCACATATTATTGATAAACAAGGAGTACTCAGCACTGACTTGTCCTTCAAATTGGCTTGTAGCCTAATCAAACTGGGGTCATTTGTCTACTAAATGAGACGTAGTTGGTAGGATGTAGTGCTCCTGGCAGGCAACAGACAACTCTCCTATAGGGACAAATCAGACTTAACTCAAAATAAAAGCCTTTCAAGAATTAGGTAGCAAGGAATTTATCTCCTGAATTAAAGACATCATCTTCGTGCAAATAAGGCTTAAAGTGGTCAGAAACTGCATTTGCATTCCCTTTGCAGAATGCTATAAAATTGCTTTAATTGTAATGACTGCTGTGGTCTTACTACAGAGAATGAAATCAGACTTTGAAAAGCAAATGCACAATGCCCAGTAAGAAGGGCTGGGAAGCCTCTTAAATACACACACACACACACACACACACACACACACACATATATAGATGTACTTACATGTAATAATTGCTAAAATAAGAGAACAAAGTACAAAGGTGGCTGGAGGGTTGATGGATGAACAACACTCTTGATAGCTTTCTATTAGAAATGTTTTTAAATTAAGTCAAACATTAGAAAACTATCAGAAACAACAGAAATTTGAGATATTAAGGTTTATTTAATGCAATAAATTCTCTTTACATGGTTTTGACCCAAATGGAAGCCAAGAGGACTAGATAACTCAATGGATGTTAGAGAAAGAGTGGATGCTGTTAAGGATAAAAGTAGACAGCTGTTCCAAAGCTCCAAATTGTTTCTGCCTCTAGAACTGGAACAATATTTAAAGACCATTTAGCCTCTAGCCTGTTACTTTTGCATAGTAACAAATGGAAATTTTAAAGCCAACACAAAAAAAAAAAACAAAACAAAACAAAACAAAAAAAAAAACAACAAAAAAAAAACCACCTTTCAAATTGCCTTAAAAAGCAGTTGCTAAAGTAACCAAGAAGTTAACTGAGAGGAATGCTGACATAAATGGTAAAGGCTTCCAGTCATTAACACACTCTCTAAAACTGGTAAAAACAGAGTCACTCCAGATCTGAGTTCCTGCAATAACTTATGGGTTTCATCCAAATACTGGACTTGATTAGTTGAACTCTATCATGTGTTTCCACCTAGTTAAGAACTGGCTAACCAAGCCACTCCTAGTTTACCTGATTCTAAAAATACCTGTGCTCAGTTGAACAACAATCAATCTGTTTTCTCTCACAGGGAGAAAACAGAAATACAAAAACCTTCCACAAATCATTGGCTGCAACACCACAGTTTATGTTCCATTTTGGGAATCAAGAGGTAAAAAGCTGTCCGTATTCATCTTGTTATTCTTCCAAAACCCTAAATGTTTAGGTAATAGATCATACAAACTCTGAATAATATTAATTATTAATGCATCCTGTGCTAACAGAAGTAGTTACGTGGTTCCCTCATCTGAAGTTAGAACAGACTCCATCCACTTTCAGTCCTTGCTGAGCAAGAGAGTATTATTACTTCAATGTTTCAACATAGAGATTCTTCACATTTTCCCATTACCCCAAAAAGAAACGTCTGCAAAGATAAACAGCAAAGTTAACACTAACTGAACTTACTTCAAACGAATGAAGTGACATTTGCAGCAAAGGGGAAGCACGGCTGGAGGGAAAAGTAATATTTTTTGGCAGCTGAAGAAGGCACATGTTGGGTGTCAGGGTCTGTCTCTTCAACAGATTATTGTTCCCAAAGATCAGCTTCCTACCTGCCTCCTCAGCAACACAAGTATCACAACTACAGTCTCCTCTAGTTCACCCATTGTACCTGTTCAATCAGATCTGAGACCATGTATCAGTGCTGAAAAATAATGTTTTTGAAAGTCATACAAAACAGCATTTGCTTGTCCAACAACAGTGCTACTCAGTTATGAAATAATACATGAAAGTTCCACAGTCAATAAAGACTCCTCTTTGCTGCAGTGCCCTGGAAGCACCCATGAGTCCTCAACAATTACTTTGGACTTGCAGGACTCTGAATGATCTAGCACAGTGTGGGAGCTGGACATGTATTTATTGAAGCTGACACTAATCAATACCCATCACTTTCTCACTGGTTTCAACTTTATTAGAAAAATGATATCAACAGCTACTACTGTCCCAGTGAGCCTCAGAAGAAAGCCGAGGGTTGATGGCATCCAGGTGCTCTCATTGCCTGCTTCTCCAGTCTCTCTTCAAGTGAGCTCCAGGCTGCCTTTTCAGTGCAAAGCTTTCCATTCAACCTTTCCTATATTTCTCTTAGGATCACAGAATTTTAATGCATTACTTTTTCACTCTTTCCAATCTATTTCTGGCTTATCTTCTCTAAAATTTCTGAAGCATTCGGAAAGGTTTCTTACATTCTGGTTTTAGTCCAAGGTGCCTTGGTCTCAAATACTGCAGTGCAGCTGGGTAACTCTTGCATTTTGCTGAATAACTGGTTCACCGAAAACAAAGTTGTGATTGTTTTGAAATGATTTTCAAATCAAATCACAGGGAGTTTTTAGTGATTAAAAATAAATTAAAGAATGTAATAAGGACTCACATTTCATTTTGGTGAACATATATGCCACAATATGAAAGCGCCCGACAGAGCAGAGAGGAGGACACAGAATCACAGAATAGTTTGGGATGCAAAGGACTTTTAAACGTCACCCACTGCAATGAGCAGAGACATCATCAAGTTGTTTAAAACCTCATCCAGACCGACCTTGAGTTGTTTCCCAGGATGGGGCATCTACCACTTCTTTGGGCACACTCAACCTCACAGCACAGGGGTGTTCATCTTCCAGTGACAGGAGCCAGCTCTGTCATGTGGGACACCAAGCATGGCAAAGTTAGTCCATGCCTTGGTCTTGAAGGTATAATGTGAATTAAAGCAATTAGTTCACAGAAAGAAGGCTGGACCTTTGCCAAAGGATTGGAACCTCTGGGAATTTGACATAACCAGGAATATGAGGGAGATCCCAGCTGAGAGCTTGATTTTTTTGCAGAGACTGCCTCACTTTAAGCTTTGAGGTTTTTGTCTTGACCTTGACTTTTTGACCAATTAAATGGGAGATTGTTCTCTGACTTCATCAATGGTTCTTAGCCTGGCTAAAAATCAGAAAATACCAATTCTGAGAAACCAGCTTGTTGAGGGAGGGGAGAGGGGGGAACCCCCACCAAACAAACCCAACCTCAATGAAAAAATTACAGTGTGAAAAGAGGGGAAGCAAAGCAGCTTGTGAAGGGAAAAACCTTTTAAAGGCTTTTTCTTTTTTTTTTCCTCACAAAGCAAGAGTGTTGAACTGTGGTATGAAATCAGTGCAGCAACCACTGCCCATTGCATGAGTTTCAGCCGTCTCTTCTGACCAAAGGTAGGCTCCACAATGAGGCTCTTATGTTTGAGGGAACTAAATATTTTTTGACAATTCCACTAAAATTATGTTTTAAAAATTCATCTGGAAAGCCAAGCAATGCTGTGGGAGACAAAAGAGAACACCAGTATCTGGATCACCTACAGTACAAGAAAAGTCAGCAAAGAACAAAATGTCTAAAGCATTAACCTGCCAGGATTATATCTTAACGTCACAAATTTCAGATGCATTTGAAGTCTCACAACAGAGAAACTAAGGCAACTGATTGAACTTCCTTGTGAAAAGATTTTTAAAAACCCAACACCTATAGAGTACAGCATGTGATCTTGCCTATATGTCCCAAATTCACCCAGGGAAACCAACTCTTCTTGCAGAAACCCTCAGCTGCCATTAGTCAGAGAAAAGAGAGGAAAAAAACAAAAGTACTTTCTCGTCCAGCTGCAAAAGCAGCTCCTGTCTGTTTGCTTCCCAGCCCTCCAGGTCTGGATCTAGCTCAATCTAGAAATTACTCACAGCTATCAACCTCAGCAAGGCCAACACATGCCCAAGGGCCTTTGGACAATATCCTGCCCCGCTGGTATCAGCACCTTAATTTTAACAGGGACACGTTTTCACCTTCTCTCTCCTTGCAACTCAGAATAACCTCCAGAAAACCAACCCCCTTCCCCAAAGACAAGTCATGGCAAGGCCCCAACAGGTTCTGTAGATAACTATCTGAGCATGGAAAGGTTCATGCCAAAAAGCATGTGTGAGAGAGAAGAAGGGTTGTTTAGGTTTGGAAAGAAGATTGCTTTGTTTGGCAGACACTTGCAGAGTATGACCATGGAGCCAGAGGGCTTTGGGAGGAGGCATTTTTAATGTGCCTTCAAGCTTTGGACCACTGATGGAAACACTGGTGAAGAACTGCAACAAGAAAGGCTGACAGGGCCAAACAGAGCCATTTCATGTATGTGGGACCACCACAGCTCAGCTGGCACCAGCACAGCCTTCTTCCTACCCCTGCCTTCCTGACACACGTTATCTTGGAATAATGCCCATGTGAGTAATGCCAACTCTCAGCTTTTGAAGTTTCCCCAGATTTACGGATGGATGGGAAAGAAAGAGGCCAAGACAAGAGTGGAGATCCCAGTAGTTTCCCAGTTTTTCCCCTTGGCAGCTTGGAAGGAAAGGGAAAGAGGCTGGGAAGACACATCCAGGGACCGAACTTGTCCCAGGGCAGGTAACACAGGGCCAGCACCTGCACCAGGCTCTGAACGGCTGCACTGGCACCACAGCACGTGGCTGCTGCTACAGCTCCTGCCAGATCTGCTCTGACTGGAAATCCTGCAGGACAGGGAGGGTCCCTCATCAGTGCTGGTGTTTCCAGCCCAGGGTGGGCATTCTGTATAGCCATCATGTAAAGCAGCTGATAGCAACAAGTCACTTCCTCCCTGGAGCCAAATGCTTTCCAAAACTTCTGTAAATATCTTAACGTGAAGCTACCACAGCTCCATAATTATGGGTGTAGCAGAAGGAGCAGACAAGCTGAATTAGGCTTCCGATTGCATGTCTAATTTATGTACAACTGCAGCAATTATAGATGCAAATTAAATAACTGTGCAGAAAATGGGTTTTATTAGCCATAACTAAAACCCAATAAAACTCAGTAACTCATACATATCTCTGCACTGAATATGCCCCTTCAGAATGTCAACTGGAAATGTGAGAAAAGACAAGGATTTTCTATTTCCTACTCTGAACAAAAGAAAAAAAGTATGAACTGTCAGAGCACATGTCTTTCTTCCACAACAAAACAAACAGGAGACCTAATTGGCAATTTCAGAGCAACACATTGTTTTACAGACAGCACTTCCATGCAGCTTTTAAACACATTATTTGTACTCAGTCTGTCACGCCTGACATGGCTGAGAAGAGTCTCATCTAATAAAACCATATGCTAAATGTAGTTCAGCTTCACAAGAGGCCCATCCTGACTGCCTGGCAGGCTGGGATTTAAAACTTTAAACTCTAAGCTGAAAAACACTGTGCTTAACTTTGCAGCCCTTATGAGATTTGGGAAGTTGGGGGCTTCTTAGCATCACATCAACTGGGTCCAGGGCTGTGAAAAGCCTCTCTGGATGTTTTAATGCTGAAACCACTCAAATCTTCTGTCATTCAGACTTAGCATGAGAACTGTCATGTCTAAGGAGCCAGCGCTTACCTGCCAATTTGTTTAAAAGCAATAAAAAAATTGTTCCCACTAAATCAAGGTGAATCCTCCTGCCTAGTTCTTACACAGTTCCCTGCTCTGTGTGATTAAACCTACTCCATATATATATAACACAAACACCTGGATAAAAGTTTATATGCACTGCCGTGTGTCTGCACTGTCCACTTGCATCATTCCCTGTTTGGCAGGGGACAGGGGATTTTCCTGGCTGGCTGCATTACACACATGGAAGTTGATCACTGGGAATGACCATTGGCCTCAGCACAGGAACCCAGGTGGGCTCCTGTACAGCTCCTGTGCATGGCAGGTCAGAGCAGACCATGAATGCACAGCCAGGATCTCCACCTACAGCAGAGATAATCCCCACACACATCCATCCTTCCCCATTCAGCTGCAGGCAGAGTCTTAGAAAGGCTCTGTTCTCCCAGCACACACATCCCAGCTGGGGTGGGATTGCCAGGTCCCTTCCCCAGGGTGCTCTGGCAGCCACAGGCAGGGCCAGGAGGAGACACAAACGCCCAGCTCACGGCAGGGACAGGCAGCAGACACCAGTAGGGGAACAGGCAGAGTGCCACAGTCCTTGGGTCCCCTTTTCCTCAAGCTCCACTGAACGTGGCTTCCACTGGCAAGTTCTTCTCCCACAGATACCCATGGACACTCTCCACCTCCTCAGCTGTCCCACTCCATGATGGATTACTTCCAACACAACATCTTCCCCAGGGCACACAGCAATACAGGTGGCATTCAGCACAGAAGATTAGCAGGAAAATTGTTATTCCTATACCACTTCCCAATGGATCTGGTCCTGGATTCAGTGTCCTACCAGTCATGAACCTCTCCTGGCAGGCTACAGCATGGACACTCATTCTGGATGCAGAAACCTCCTTCAAAATTTAAATATACCACAAGCACTGACTTCCCTTATCTCTTGTGGCAGTTATATACTCAAACAACTCCAGCAAATTACTTAAACATGACTTCCCTTGCCTGAATGTCTGCCAGGTAGTCTTAATTAAACTGTGCATTCCCACATATACTCTCCACAACACCCTAAGGGAGGTTTCCAAGATTTCCTCATTTTGTGTATTCCCTTGAATCATCTATCATTAAACAGAATAATGATAAGCAAAATGAAAAAGACAAGAATAGTTTTGTATCTGCAGAAAGATAATGCACAAAAAATAACTTAACTAGAAATCAGTTATTAGATGGGCCACCATGCCTCTCCCAAACACTGATCCTGAGATGCTGAGCACTTCCCTACAGCTACTGAAGTATAAAATGTTCAAACCTCACGGTGATGAACATGGAGTAAAATCCATGAACAGGTTCAGAGCAGGTCTTATCATATAAAGGATAATCTAAGCTGCTAAAAGAGAAGAAGGACCAGAAACACTGATTTTTCTTATAATTCAAATAGGAGATGCATTTACATGGAATCATCTTCAGTTTTCCTAAACAAGAGATTCATATCAAAGGCATTATCATTTGATAATTAATTTTTATGCTGCAGTTCTAGATTCAGATGTTAAGATTCCATTAAAAGCTTTAAAACCCCCAACTCTCAGCAAGCCCACTGCTCTCCTCAATCTGATCCCTCCTCTCAAATCAGTGTTAGATCTGTGGGAGCATCCTGAGGCCACTGACTGCAAATAGCTCTGCAATAGAGCAGAGGGCAGGCAGGGCTCAGCACAGCCAGCCTTGGCACTCCAAGCAAACAGCTTCTCTTGGAGGTGAACTGCTGTGGAAAAGGTGATTTTGTAACACTGGGAACAGCCAAAGGACAGAGAATGAACCACACTCTCCAAACCTCCAGCTGACACTCACATCAGTGGGGCTGTAACACAACAGGAGCAGCATCCTGGGTCCCAGGAGCCTGTGACAGAACTTATGACATCCAGAGAAGGTGAGTAAGGTAATGTTAGGCACAGGTTTACTAATCCCATCGAGAAAAAACATCAGGAGATTTAGGATTTACACTTATCCCATGCCTGATTTAAAAAGATATTTTAAGATATCACGCATTTGTTTCTAGATGTGCTTTATAGCTGACCCATTTCTCTTCATAATTAATCGTGATTTTGTTTTACTGCAGGATCAAGATACATGCAGAAAAATGACCTAGGTTGCATCTGGACTGACGTAACAAGGTTACCTAAATTCTGGGTACAAGCCTCTGTTGTTGCTGATGAGTGGAGAGAAATCACCTTGATTTTGTGACCCAAGCTTGACTTCACATAGGTCAGCACTCAAAGAAATGCTCTATTTCCAACAGCACAACGAAATCTGGCAGCATTTCACAGCAATGCATATGGAAGTCCACAATGTCATCTCTGCAAAGTCATCTTTCAAAAGAGAATTGCACCCACAGCTGCACCATGCCATCAAAAATTCCTCCACTGCAACCCAGACCAGGTTATGTCAGGCACATAAAAACACAGCTGGGATTTTACAGTGGTAGCTGAATATTTTAAAAAAATCCAGAACCAAAAACAACCTCCAACAATGCTTTAATAACCCAAGAAACTACCTGCTCCTACACCTGCTGCTGATGGGCAGTTGGCTGGGGACACTGATCTGAGGCAGAGGGTTGGGATGCTGGGAAAGAAGATGAAGCAAATGATGGAAAAAATGGGAGGAGGAGAGTTAGACACAGGCAAACTTTGCCTCCTTAAAATAGATTAAAAAACAGGGGATATGGAGCAAAGGATCTAACAGGAGGATAGTTGCAGTCATTCACAGCAGTCTAGAGAACAGGAAACTCTATGTGAGGTAAATGAATTATACCACAGGAAATACACGGGTACATCCATTTTGGATTTGGACCTTGCATGTGCAACTGGTGTGAAACCACAGACAAGACTCGCTATTGACACCCGTGGTTTGTGGGCAGTGCTTCCAGCACAGGGGCAGGATGCAGACTCCCTGCAGCCAGCAGACCTGCTGGGATCATCTGGCTGGGAGACATCAGCTCCCTACATTGCATACAGTGCATCTGTGTTAAATATTAATGAAGACTGGGGTGCAGCTATCAATAAAGATGGACAAAAGTGAATACGATGTGCAGGAGGCCTCTGTGCAGCTGAGAAGAGTCACTTTCAGGCTCGCAGGCAGAACACCACACACGGGTACTGTGCTAGTGCAGCATCCCCAAGAGTCAGCACATCACCAGATGCCATCGATCCGTGCCAGGTTATGCAAGGTCTAGAGCACACTGCCTACAGAAACTTGCCAAAGTAGAGATCCTTTTAGTACTTAACTTGAGATTTTGTTAAGATTCACTTAATCTGCCTCCTTAAAGTACATTTACAAAAGCAAAAGTGATCAATAACTCCACCATTAAATTGCATTACTTTGCATAAGTAATTTGGGACAATACATTAAGTAAATGAATGAATAATCCTTGAAATCTACATTCAGTAAGACAACAGCTTTAATAGCAAACCTCTACTGGAAGGAAAACCAGCTATTCAGATGACTAAATCTGTGAGGCAACTTAGAAAAATCAAAAAAACAATCAGTTTCATGTTGGAAGCAAGTGGATTAACTTTAACAGACACTAGCACAGAAATTTATAGTTATTACAATTTTTTTGACAACATAAATCTCCAATTTCAGCAGCCAGAGTAGGTAAAGCTTTAAGAACAAAGAGCTCATTGATTCAATATGTCTGTGCAGTTTAATTCTGAGAAATCGATCATTGTGCATTTCCTCCAACACTTTTTTTTTGTAGCATCCTCCTAAACAATTATTATTGCTTATTGCTAAAATAGAAACGGTGATTCCACCACTCACAGCCCTAGTAAATCATTTTTTAGTGCTGCATGGCTACCCTGCTTATATGAAAGGATAGCTCAGTTTATTATGACAAAAAAAATGTTATTAAATGTTTCTCAGTTGTGTTTATAGTTGGTGGCTATTATTTTAAGAAATCTGTTTTCTTTTACTATATTTCCCTTGCCCCACCTATGTCGTGTCAAGCTCTTGGAATCACCTCTAAGGGAAAGGGTCAGTTTTGGATTATGAAGTATTCCCAGGCAAAAGCCAGAAGCTATAAACATGAATTTTTCATTATATTAATTGTCCTAGTTTAACTATGCTACACGACTCTTCAAGATAACTGATACAGAATTTTAATTGTGTGTGAAATATTCAGTCTTCATAAGCCTCCCTCCTAACCTTTTTTATACTGGAGGGAGATTCTGCCAACAAACACTCCCTCTTAGCTAATGCTCAGATTTCTCTGTAATTCACTTTCCTGACCTTTTATTTTGACATTTTCACCTCATATATTAATTTCTGCCTGCACCGAATACTGCAGCATTATAATTACTTACATATAAACCTTTCATCACATCTTTCTTTGGATTTTGTTAGAAAATGCTGTATATCAAATAACAGCAAATTTCACGATAATCAGCTGGCCTTTCAGCAGAACAGGGAGATGGCAGCAGGAGGAGATGATCCCACCTGAGAGCCTTTGTGCCTCCAAGGGTGGGTCAGAAGAGTCTTCTACTTTGAGAGAGCAACACAGGGCACCCAAAAGAGAAGAACCAGCCTTTCCAGACCTCCCACAGGCCCTGTGGATGTGTCTTCAGCCTCGTCCTTGCTCAGATCTAGGGCAGCAATAAATTAGGCAGGACACTAAGCACCCTTCCAAGCATATTCCAGGAACTCTCACTGCCTCATTCAACCTTCAGACAAACTTGAGGATTACCCTTGTCATTCTACTCCCTCCATTAATGGGTATTACTGGTAATTTAAACCACATTTTCCTGTGAGCTTATTATCCATATTAAAAAAGAAAAAAATAAACTAAACACAAAACCCACACAGGTTTTATTGTATATTTTTATCAACAGCACCTTCACACACCTTGCAAATGGGTGAGATGCAGTGGCACACCAAAGCAGTCACAGTCCATAAGTGCTTTTCTTGCCTGGTTTCCACACTAGAAACAAGGAAAAGTGCACAAGGCAGGATTCAGGTGATCAGCTTCAGCAAGAGGGTGTCCATTGGACCTGACACCTCCTAAATCCAGCCCAGTGACCCTCCTGAGGCTCTTCTGCAGTAAAGACAGCACAGAGCAAACAGACCTTCGTGCCTCCCTGTAGGCACCACACATCCCTGCCAGAGCCTGCCCTGCCTTGCCCCAGGAGAGGGGACCTGTCCAGCTGGCAGCAGGCACAGGGTTCAGCAGCTGTTCTCCATGGTAATTCTGACTCCTTCAGGATACAGATGTAATTCTCCAATCTGCCCAGGAGACTGCAATATCCCACAGTGACTTCCACTCATCCTCGTGGATTTTAGCCCTCTTCTGTCTTGCTGGCTCCTCTTCCCAGCCCAGTGTTTCAAGCAGCATCTTTCCAGGGACAGGCCAGTGTTGGGATGACAACCCATGAGAAGAAGGAGAATTTCTCAAAACCCCAGCCTAAATTTTTTCTACTTCTGTTCCATCAGATATGATAAAAAGTGTTTAAATTCTTTCTCCAGAAGCTGCCTTCAGAAAGTCTCTTGGATGTGACTGCTTTAAATACAATTCCAGACTTTTTTAGGTTTTTAATATTATAGTTGCACTGAAGGAATTGTAGGACCTTCACAGCTGTCACAAACTTTTGATACGTAGACAGAAGAGATTTTCAAATAACGTGTGCAAGCAGCACAGATGTTCCTGCATTGTTCTTCCAGCTTCCATTCAGCCAAGGCCCTTAGTTCTGTTATTTACCATGGAGACCAGTGAAAAACTAATCCAAATATGTGGGTGAATTGAAGTAACCTTGTCAATAGTTCTGAGAAGTGGCTATGTGCTCAGCTGAGCAAGAGAGACAGAAAAACATGCCAAAGCCTTTTCAAACATCCTCCAGTGTGAGCTGCAGACACACTGGAACTGTGCATTGGTGGAAAATCTCCACAATTCTGCTATCCAGTCTTTTATTTTACTAGCTAATAAAGATATAACTCAAATGCTTGCAGACAGGAACAGCTGGGTATCTTTCATGTGGAGGTCTAAGTCATCTTCTAGTATCCTGAACATTAAACAGACTGAGATTCTGCTGAGATACTTAACGTGCAGGATAAAATTGCACAACAGGAAAAAGAAAGGTGCAACAGATTATGTGTATGCTGCCATATATTAAATACATTTTCTGGAGTAGAAAAGCATTTAGGAGCAACCTCACAGATGCTATTGGGCTGCTCAGCCTTTCCTGCAAGTCATTTCATATTTCTCTTTCTTCCCCTTATCAAGGTCCCATCTCACAGCAGACAGTTTAGTGCTGGTTCAAACCTCCACTCCAAAATGTACAAGCACATTTTCAGCCCCAGACAATAATGAGAAATTTTCCCACTAACTAAGAGCACCACAGTTTCATCCTAATCTTTGCAAGATAACCAAAATGCAACTAAGAACATAAGCATTACTGAGCAGACATCATCTGTGCCAGAGATAATCCTGTCGCTGATAGTACTGGGAGGTATTTATCCCATATTTTTGCTTTCCAAGACCACCAGAGCAGTGTTTTGTTAGTACACTTGGAGATATCATTAGCTCAACCAATGTGCTGCTTCACTAGTCTCAAAATCAAAAAAGAAGTCAGCCCAAAACCCCAACCACAGTTTTTGCTTCTGTCTTGCTAGGAAGAAGCAGAGAGCTCACAATCATTGTCCCACTATTTTTTAAATACCATTTTAAATCTCTCTGAGCAGCTTATTTCAAAGCTTGATCCCAGCTCACCACAGAGTGATGCTCTTGTGGAACTCCTGGTAATGGGAAAACAGCAGGCAACACAATGGCTATTTATCAGAGCACATTGTAGGAGAGAAGTCTGTGCCCATAAAAGCACAGCCAGGTCCCTTGGGCCTATCCAGACACCAGCACTGCTATTTAATCACTGGAAGCTGGAGGAACATTCAGAATCCTGGAATGCAAGTTGGTAAATTGAACAAGTGAAGTTTCTTTCTTCTTTTCCATTGGAAAAAATGAAAGTTTCTTTCTACTTTTCCATTCCAAGGAATTTTCAGCACAAATCTGAAACTCAGACAGTACGACTGCTTTATGCCCATCACAACCAAATGTTAAGAAACTTTTCCAGGCTTGGCAAAGAGAGAATGAAATTAGTTGTATTGGGATTTGCTGTGTGTCTTCAGAGAGTACCTGCACAGTCTGGGGGATGTTTCAGATGGCTCCAGTCATCTCCATGTGAAGGATATGGTATGGTCTGCCTGAAGGTACAGAACGTAAATCACTAAGAATAGCATCCTGCCCTGAGAACATGGATGAACATAGATGCAAATCTTTTCTTTCACTCAAAATTTTAGTTAAAAGAAACAAAAAAATTCTTCCTTTATACCTTTGTGTCTTCACTTGTTAGGATTTCAATGACTATAATCTCAATGTTGGATACACCTCCTTTTTGATACTCCTAATTTAGGGATAATTGCATCATCTAAAATGTATCATCTTTTTAGATTATTCCCAATTGTAATTTCAATATACATACTCATTTTTGACAATATGCTATTACCAATCAAAAGTTACTCTGATTCTTTTCTATTAAGGTTAGTAGTAACTGAAGGAAGTTAAATTGGTGTTAGGGAAAACAAAGTTTAAACTTATCTAACTTACAATGCAGAAAGATGCTGTCTGTGTGGCTAATGAGACACTATTTAATACCAGGAATATATCCTGCTCTATCCCAAATCCATATATTAACTAAAAATCAGACCAGTAATAGCATAAGCATTTTGTTTCATTTAGTGTAGGAATGGCCCCCAGTTAAGTGCAGTAACAGAGATTGTGTTCTGCAGAGAGGGTAACGAGCCCTGGGAGAGGCACACACAGAGCCAGCACCATAAAGCAAAACTGTCTGCAAGAAAGTTTGTTAATCTCTGCTATGGGACATTTCCACTAAAACATGTTTCACAAAGCCACAGGTCCATCCTGCCAAACCCAGGCAGCGAGAGCGACCTGTCAGCAGGCAGAGCCACGGAAGCCCTCAGTCTCTGTTTAATGACCATTTCAACAAAACTCGCATTTAGCCAAAGACCAACAGCAACTCCTGTTCTGCACCATTTCCCAAGCCAGATACCTGAATCCAAACCTGTGTGCCCACAAACTTTCCTTTATTTTTCTATACAAGCAGGGGATAAGTTCTTCTAAAACCTGAATACTCGTGAAGCAGTTTAAGCATTCCAAAAGCAGCGGGGTTTTAGATTCATAATAATATTCAAAAACATCTTTAACACTGCCTTCACAGTAGGAATTAAGTATAAATTTAAGAGATTAAATTGAGATAAGAATAAACAAGACAGAAGAGAAGGCTAAAGCCACTTATTACAAATAAGTAATATTATTTATTACACAAAAGAGATATCACCACAACATCTCGAAATGAGGGATTACTTTTCTTTCAGCAGACCCCAAAGGTCAGTGGACTTGAATGACTTAGGAAAAAAAGGAACACGTTAAGTCTGAAGTTGAAAATCCACTGCAGAGAACGTCTAGACAGCGAGTCTTGAATCTCACTCCTAAATCAACTGAGCTGCAGCTCAGCTGTCCCTGCCATGTTGTCATGCTGGGTGAGAGAAAAGTCTCGGTGAGGAGCAGCTCCCAAAACCAGAAAGGTGAGCTCTGAGGGCCTGGGGTGCTGCCCTGAGGGCAGGGGACAGCCCATCCCACCCTGCCCAGAGATGCTCTGTGTGCACGGTACCAGATCAGGTGGGTTTTTAAGGAGTCAGTAATGTTCTGCCTGAGCTTCCAGGTGGATTTAACAACCACATCTGCAGCAGCAGCACTGGGAGCAGGAGCAGCAGCCAAATTTTTAATCTACAGATCTCAGAACACTTACAAAAGACTTTTATTGTTATACCATGGTACAGAGAGGGAAAAGGCAGCTCTGGGAAGGGAGGTGACTGATGGGGAGCAGACATCCCAGACCAGTGCCACCACAACATCCCACCTGCACCCCTTTGCTCTCTGGAGATGCCCACAAGCTATTCTGCACCTTTAATAACAGCAAATCTTCCAAGTCTTATTCTTTTCAGGTATACTCTGACCACAGGCATAAGAAAACTCAACATCATCAGAATTTTATTGTCTGTTTTCCCCCACAGAAAAGAATATAAAACTCTTATTACTAATTTTTGATTCCTCTGTGTGGATCTCCTTCAAAGACCCAGCTACAACACTGAGTTGTATTTTATACACCAGAGGGTAAAAGCTGTAAATTGATTCACTTTGGGTGCTGTCTTCTTCAAATATAATTTATCAGACCCAGCACAGTGTGAGGAATATCACACAGGGGAGGAAGAGTGATAAATGCCATTAATGACTGGCCTGAGAACACGCAGGATGGTGCAGCAGGATAATGAATAGTGGGGGACTCCTACCTCCTGGTCATGGCTGCAGATCATTAGACAAAGATATTGTTTTATGCTACAAGAGGTTCAGACACACTCCATTCTTTTGTTTAAACCATGGAAAATAGATTAAGCTGAGAAACAGATATGCAGTAATTAAAAAACAACAGAGAAACTTCCTTTTCTCTGCTTTCCTTTTTTTTTTAATTTCTCCCTTTCATTCATTCCTTTGCTTGTTCTTCCTCTTCCACCACCCCAAACATCTTTTTTTGTTGTTTTTGGGTTTTATTTCCCCCAGACAGAGACAGAAAGAAGTCATACCATCATGACTGTGCCTTAATTTTTGCCAGTCCTTGGTCTGACTCTCTCTGATTTCAGAAAAGATCCCAAAGCTAATAAACAATTAAACCAGAGAGGAAAGCCATGTGGAAGATGTATTGCAGAAAAAAGTTAAACAGCAGTATTTTTTACTTGGTTTTTTTTTTTTTTTTTTGGTTTGTTT
>VXAC01002715.1:0-154874 GCA_013399225.1 Rhipidura dahli | reverse complement strand
TTTTTTTTTTTTTTTTGGTTAAGTAGCCAGAAATTGCAAAAAATCAAAAAATCTTCAGAGTAGTCTGAAGGCTTTGGGATTCACGGGATGAGTCTTAAGAATTTGGTAGCAACTGCATGGAAGTATCAGTAATTTCATGCAGCCATTCCAGTGAGGAGAAAAAAAAAATCTTGAAGAATAAATGGGGAGAGAAAGAAACTAAGGGGTGGTGCAGAAATGGAAATGTCAGAGAATGTCGCAGGCAGAGGGTAGGTATGGGAATAACAGATCCAGAGCAAATCTGCTGGAGATGTTAAGAGCTGGCAAAAGATCAAAGTGATAAGAAGCAGAAATGGAAATAACCTTTAATTCTGTGCCTATAAGAGGATGTCAAGAAAACATTGCAGCAAAGGCCAGCCAAGGTAACATGGAAAGGGGCCTAGTCATGCGCTGGGAGCTCTGCTCGTCTCAGTCCAAACCTACGGCTTTTGTCCCACTTTAAAAGCATTCTGCTAAAAACACAGCACAGAGAAGCTCTGAAACAAAGCTGAAATACTTTGGGGGTATTTAGTAAACCAAGGCTATAACTGCAGTTTTGTTACCCTTCAGACATCCCAGCTCTGCAGAGATACATTTTCAGTCCTCCTCTTCCAGATACGGAGATGAGCCAATCCCTTTGCCCATAAGTGCCATTTGTGGCACCATGTTTAAGTAGGTGACAGAGCAGAGACAAAAATGACCAAATGGACCTTTGCACTCTCTTCCCCTTCTAGAGACATCTGGGTATCCACTGTACCCTGCCCTGAATGACTACTCCAGGCTTATTAAAAAGAAAAGCAATGAGCAGATGTCTTCTCTTTGGAAATCTCATCTTTATTGCTTTGGTCCAGAGCAGGTCCAACCCACCCAGCTGCTCCCAGTCCAGGTCCCACAGCCCAAATCCCCTTCTTGGAGGACACACAAGCTAAACCCTTACCTACTTGTCTTCAAAGCTCTGCTGGACCACTCTCTAAACTTAAGATTCTCTTGAATTGAGAGGAATGTGTGGAGAGGACATAATTTAATCCCTGTTCCAATCATGTTTTTGTCTTTTGAACAGCTGTTTACACCTTCCTCATCCTCATCCCAAAGTGCCAAAACACTGCCAGAAAAGGGTTGAGGATATTACAGCTTTTTCCCAATCTAGAAGCACCAGAGAAGTCTTAACTTTACCAGAGTAACAAAAGCAGCTTTGCAAAACTTGAGATGCTTAAAAAACTTGGCTAAAACCTGGAGAACTGTTCAGCTTTTGAGCAGCATCCGAATTGAACCACAGGGAAAAACTGAGGTTCGTTCATCACTAATTAAGGGCTTAACTGACATTACCAATGCTTAGCATATGTTACTCCCTATTAGCTTCCAAGAACAACAACAGGCATGCAAGATTATTTTGAGCTGGAGTTGAAATAAGGTGAAACATACCTTAGGCCAACAAAGTTTTCCAGAACGAACAAACATTTTGTTTACACTGAAGTCAATTCTAAGACACAAAATGTTTACCCAACTTCAGTAAACACAGCCATGGATCAGCCCCATTTCCAGCAAACTGAAGTCAGCTTTATTCTTAATTCTTCATTTCAGCAATTTCAGTTTGCTAATATAAACCTGAGTGATGATAAACCATATCATATTAATGCCTATTAGATTAAATGAGCACATTTTTTGAAGTTGCAAAGTTTTTTCATAGGTAGTTGTACAGGATTCTGCTGGTTACAACAGGGCTGATATCTCTTGTGTCTGCATGGTGTTCTCTCTACCGCACATAGATACAATATCCAACATACAATATATGCAATATGTATTTGTGGTGGGAACTACCCCGACTGAGCCCTAGCAAAGACCTCAAAAAGGCTACAGTGAGGCTCAGAACTTGCTCCACTGGAGAAATTTAATCCCAAAATGGATTTCTTCTTATATTATGGTTTCAAACTACACAGTGCTCACTAACATCCTTATCTGCAGGCACATAGGGAGTTCCAGAAAACCTGCTATGATGCTTTCATATTTAAAAGTTGATACGGTCAGAGGCTCAGATGTCGTTACTCACGAGCAAATAAAGTTTCGGAACTGCAAGGCACTATGGCAAATGTCAAAGGCAGTTCATCTCATTTTCATGTAAGTTCTTACCCTCATCATTTCATCAACATCATTTAATGTTATTGCTTGTTATACAGGGGAAAAAATATCACTTCTATTTTTAAAATGGAACGTGCAGTTAATAAAGCAGCATATTTATTTATTTATTATGTTTTAGAAATCAATCTGGCTCTTAGTAAAGCCAGCAGAAAATTCCATTGATTCCACTGGGAAATGGGTCAGGCCTTCAAATATAGGCCAAAAAAATAAGGTTTCCTGCAAATGTAGAATACGTTATACCACTGAAAGGCCTAAAGTCATCACATCCCAGCTCTTCTCCAAACAATGGGTGGAGGGACAGGAGGTTTCTCCCACTTGGCCCTGGATAACTCAGTTCAGTGCAAAGGGAAGGGCTCACCCAGTGGCTTTTGTAACCCATCCCGGATTTGGTACCTGCACCTGAACCAAAAGTGAAAACATTGTCATTTTCTTAAGGGATCAAAATTTTCATCATTGAAAGGTGCTGCTCTGTATTTTGCTGTGTCCTGCCACACGACAGTTTAATACTTCAGGGCTGAACTCCTGCCAGCTCTCCCTTCCTACCACCTCTGGTTGCTTTTGCTAGAAAACCAGTATCACTGGCTTAAATAAACAGCTGGCAGCAGGCAGATTTCCATCCACTGTGAAAAGGTCAGACATCCCAGACTATTTTTAGTGCATATTTAGGGCCCATTCAGGCTTGATTTATGCCTTCTTTTAATTCAGAGAGTTAAGAATAATATAAAGTTGCAGTACTTTAAAATTCATTAAGTAAACATCTAAATGGAAAACCTAATGACTTCCAGTGACCCAAGATTGATTTCAGTACAATTAGCAACAGAAATGAAAATTCATTTTCTGCAATAAAGGATAGGTGACTCCATCATTATGTTAGTCTTAACCCAATTATATTTTTAAAGCATTGCTAGTGTTTTACAGTATCTGGTGAAGCAGTTTTAGCTATCAAAATCCAAACACAATCTCAGTAATTGGGATTTTCTCAGGCTACAAGCACTTTTTGGTGCCTATAATGTCTTCAGTAAGCCTGACTTCTCCAGCAAGCATGGCTCAGCAATTTTTGAAAACAAGGCCTTTGCAAAAGTATAAAAATTGTAACTTAGCAGCTACCTTCCAAAATGTAGGTCACCTGTTGAACTCTAGAAAAATAATTAGGATGCTTGTTCTCTTCAAGCTACCCAAACTGGCTATGAAATTTGATTTCCCTTCTATGGATTGCCAAAGTCAACTTTCTAAGCAATGCTCAGTTTTGATGTTGCTTCTATGAGGAAAGATGATGTGCTAAGAACAGCTGAGGGGGACTCAACCACAAACACCTCCAGGGCAGAGGCCTTCATAAGAAGTGCTGTGAAGGGGCATTCAGCACGATTTCAGGGGCTGAGGGGAGAAAAAGAGGGAAAACATGTTTGTGAAAAAGAAGTCTTGCAGCTCACCAGTGCTTAAAAGATCAACTAGGAAATCCCTTTTTATATCAAGGCATAAGACAGTTTTGATTCTCATCAAACACATTTTGAAGTAATGTAGAACAGAAAAAAATTTTAAAAATTTCAGTTGTACTCTGTAGTGGGGAAGGTGGAGAAAAATTAGGATTTAGATTTAGTCCTTGAATAGCAACTGTCACACTAAGAATTTAGCAGTCACAGTGGCCATAATGAAGAGAACCAAAGAAGTCATTTACTTCTTCTTCTCCTGGTCATCAATTCGTACATACAGCCCTCCCAGAAGATGACTGATACCTATTGACAGATAGACAGACAGACAGACAGGAAAGAGTCTTTCACACCTCCGGAGCAACAAATGCCAACAACCTAAAAATCTCTCACTGGAGACTTTACCTGTCTCCCAGAAACTGTAATTGCTTTCTTAGTATCACTAATGAACGGAATCTCTGTAACCTACATTCAAGCTGTCAAATCTTGCATCCCACAAGATGCAATAGCCACAAAAACCAACATATCTCTTTGCTCTACATAAAACATACACTATTTTCACTAATTGAACTGTGGAATATAGAGGCAATTTAACTGTCTTTTCATTTCTTAGACATATGTTTCTTTACTTGAAGAAAATATTTTTTAACTGAAAAAACTAGATTAACTGTAGAAAAATGACCATGAAAGCAGGTTGATAAATTTATATTATGGAATATATATATATATAAGATTTTAAAATAAAATAGCATTTCTAGCAATGAACAAAAAGATGTTATTTATTAAATTGTGTGTTCCAATATCCACAGGAAGCATAGTTGTACTGCCCTCCCATTCTGCCAAACATGCTTCTGCCACCGGTATCCTTACAGGTAAATACAAGCAGCATTTGGAAAGGGACCTTCTTGTCCATATAAGCTCTAAGAATTCCTCAATAACAGCTCTGTGCATTAAGAAAGAAGCTGAAGCATTTTAACTCAGCAAATGAGATGGGGTGGTTTGCCCTTACTCCTTTCAGGACAGTAATAGTTTCTGCTTGACTTTCTCTGTCTTTTCAGTAACACACCATCAGCAGCCTTTGCTCAGTAGCTCCAGGAAACTGGCCTTTGGGATGAAATCTTGCACAACTTCATGCACCCATCCCAGTGAGAAACCTATTATATATTTCCATGTTTGTGCATTTTTTGTGCATCCTTAAGAACAACCCACTCAGTAAATCCAGAAGGAAGGTCGAGTCAGTTGTGTACAGTTTAGCAAAGCTGAGTTTTTCATGAGCTCCTCTCCATCCTGGAATCTGCTGTGTGAGAGGTCTGTCCTAAAAAAAACTCTTCACAGATGTAGTGGAATTTCTCTGACACACCCAGCTCCATGGCTGTTGTTGTCCTTACCACACTCCCTGAATCTCTCACACAGCTTCCCCTGCAGACAACTCAAACTAGGTCACTATCCATGGGGTGAGTCATTGTGCCCAGCTGGAGCATCTGATGCAGCTGGCTGTTCAGGAATCTGCACACCTTGGATTCTCTAAACAGTCAACAAGATAAAAAAGCATCTCCTGACAATCACTCAGAAAAAGATGCCATCAAAACGCTCTGAGTCCTTTTCCAGAGGGAAGCAGCAATTGTCACCCAAATTTCTAGAAAATTATCAGGGCAAAGGACAAACGCTGCGACTAAATATCTTAATAAGCATCCTTTGATATTGCATTTTGAAGAGCAACATTCTTTGAAATGAGGAAAATCAGTCAAAGAAGCCCAGACTTTTATAATATGACATTTATAATACCACTTATCCGTAGCATAGATATAGATTATTTAGGCCTTCTCCAGCACTCTGGTGCTAGAGAAAACCAGTGATTTCATTGAGCTGTGGATTAACTCCCACTGGAAGTACTTCAGGAATCAATCACTGCCCAGCAATCCATCAGAAAACACTTTGAATCATAGCAATGGGAAACAAAAATTACAGATGATCCTTTCAGCTCTCTAATACCAAAAAATAGAGATCCTGTGTTAAAATAGCATTTCCGCAGCATCAGTATCAAAGGTTTTCTCAGCGACAAAGGTTGCTACTGAAATGCTTTAAGAGTGCTCATGTGACCCTAACCCCAAAACCCAGCCTTTATGTATTATGATGCAGGTTTCTAGATCTTCACATACTTTTTTTTCCATCAAACCCTTGACCATGCAAGAAATAAACATGCATAGATGTGATTCAGGAGAGGACACTAAATAATTTTCCATGGAATATCTTTTATCATGCATTGTACAGATGAGAAGTGTGGAGAAGCAAACTCCGCTCTATCGCATGTTCCACGAAGATTTTCCTTTGCAGGTACCACTAAGTATGTGCCATAGCACATCTGGCTTGAAACATCTTCCTTGGATTTTCAAAAGTCTCAAGTTCCTCAATCTGCAGCTGAGCATTACAGTTGCCCAGTGTGTTCTGACTGTTAAAAGCCCTCAAAAAAGGTGCCTCAAATGGGCAAGGGAGTTCAAGGGAATACAAGGGAAGTCCAAGCTCCAACCACTGGTTACTTGGTTCTCTCCTCCGTAAGATGTGGAAAAAACACTCTCTTCTTGTGGAGGGCTATAAATGTAGATGCAATGGTGGCTGTGAAACATCCAGTTAAAGCATCAGAGAAAAACCCTGGAGAAAGTTCAGTCACCAGAGCAGGGATGAAAGGAAACCCTGGAGAGCAAACAGAAAACAAAACCCTAAGTAGCTTCTCCCTGGAGAGCCTTTTTTACTCTGTTCATCAAGTACGGCCTGAACGGCACTGCCAAAAGCCAATCTGGCCCAAGCCTCCAGTGTAACTCAGTCCTGGCAGACACTTGACACAAAAACCTTCAGCCCAAACCAGGAAAGTTTGGCAAATTTTTAGCAAAATTAAACCCGAGTTCAATAATAGGAAGCATCATGTAAACTCAGCGATAGCTGACACCACCCACTCTGCTTACAACTCTGCCACCTCTCCAGATAAACCGCCAGCCCCCAGCTGCCCACACGGAGATTCATTGAGGCGCCCGGAGGAAAGAGCCGCGCTGCTTTGTTCGGGGGAAAGTGTGAAATTTATCATATGCCTTTTATTTTTTGCTTTCCCTTTTCCCCTTACATCAGACTGACAAGTGCAAATTAAAATTTCACACCCAGCCTCATACAGGGAGCATGAAATTCTGATTTGGAGGGTTTAGGTAGATTTCTCTGGGATTGCACGGATGGCAGGTGCCCAAGTCAGTGCCACTGGGCCTGTCCTGGCCAGCCTGCCCTGCCCTTGGGCAAAAACTTCTCGGTGCAAATGTTTAAAGAGGAGGCAATGCAGATGTAGCACTAACAGAACTACATCCTTTTATTATTGGTAATTAAAAAACACAATCATACTGGAAAGTACCCTCAGATCAATTGGATTGAGGCCATGGACACTCTGTGGAGAGACGTCTGTTTCTCAGTGTCACTGCAACAGAGTCACTTACAGGACAACCACAGATAACCAGAAGATTCTCATACCTAAACACCTAAAACTTAATACATGTTTAGCATTCAACACAGGTTTTTACTGCACCATTTCTAGGAACAAGAAAGGACTTATTATTTTGGATAAAACATTTTTTAGACAATACCTATCCTTTGAAGCTTATTGACATTTAGGATTTAATAGCAAAGACTGCAATTAACTGATGAACAAACCATTTAAAGAGATACATTGGCTGTATTAGCTAGGAATTTTCTGGCACCAGTTCCTGTGTTTTAGTTAGTATACACCACAGCACAGATATTCAATGGGCTACTTTTCTCTTTGCAGAAAACCTCATTCTCCACATTTTTTGAGATGATCTAGAACACGGAAAAGAAAAAGGTGGGACTAGAGTCAACTCTCAGTTGTGCTGGTAGATATTTAGTGCAGTCTCAACAAACTCAATGTCCTTGAGGAGTTCTGGACCATCACCAGTGTAATTGAAAGAAGTTAATGACTCCAACTCTTAAAAAGCCTCCATATAACACAGACCTAGGAACCCAACACTCACATTATTGGGGGTTTTGGTCGTCATTACATTTGATTAACTCTGAAACCCTTATTAATTCAAAGTCCAGATGTGATGCCATTCCAACACCACGCAGCCAAAACAACTGTGGAAAAAGCATCCCTTACAGAAAATAACTACACCCAGTGTCAAAACAGCGCAGCAGGATTAACAGCGGCCTCCACATTTGAACATTGCTTTGTCCCAGTTTTGAATCCATAAAAAACAACTCTGCTCAGTCAGGATGTTTTAATCACTGAGACTTATTTGGGAATACAAACATATGAATAAGAGTCATTCCTCCATCCAACACCACCAAACCACAGCAGAACATGAACTCTGCTCAAGGACACACATTTACTCAGCTGAGGACTCTGCTGCCAAGCTGCCTACCCATTGCTATATTTTTCTTGTTTTAAGGGTGTGGAAATCTTTGTTCACGTAAAGGCATCCTCCTGGCTTATTCTCCTAGATCCCTTACCTTCTGGGTGATAATTACCAGTACAAGCACCAGTGTGGGTACTGGGATAAAGGTGCCTTATCCCAGGCAGAGTTTGTCTTCCCACAGAACTAAGTTACACAACGACACCAGCGAGGTTGTATCATTTTAACTACAGGAGGTTACATTAGTACGATTTCTGTATTTACATAAAGATGAAGGAAAAAAAATAATGATCTGCAGGAACTAAAAAGTACATCTTGATTGAAAGATGGCTGAGACAACCTGATAACAGCTTATATGTCTACAAAACACTGGCACATGGAAGGGAAGGAACTTTTTTTAAGAAGAAAGTGGGGGAGGGTTAGCTACAAAGGATAGATTGTGAAAAATTATTAAACTTAGACCCAAGAAAACATTTTTAAGCAGTGAGATCATTTAGGCTACAATGTAGGCTCCAAGTGCAAATTGTTGAATTTCTCCCTCTAGAATTCTGCTAAATGAGGTTGAACAATGCACAGGAGGGAGTGGTGGGACTGGGGCTCAGGGCACTCCAAAGGACCAAGGAGATCATTTCCGTAGCAGACAGAGGATATTGACACCACAAGTGACTGCAGGGATCTGGAATATCTGGCTTCTGAATATAAAAGAACAATAAACAACTTGCATTGCAACTGCATTTCTACAGTTTTGCCTGCACTGAGAAATCATCCATCTATGGAAGGCAGAGCAGCATGGGGAGAGACAGATGTGAGCAGAGCGGGGTGGGTTGTAAGCACTGCAGTGTCCCTCCACAGGGAATCCTGCATTTCTGTGGGTTACACAGAAATTAAGCACATTTCCTGCCCATTTGGTCAGAGGGAGTGGATATGCCGAATAGAAAGTAGCAGCCTCTTAAAGATGAGTAAAATTTGAGAATAACACAGTCAAAAAACAGATTGGAAATAGCAAATCAAAACAGGACTTTGATTATAATACAGAAAACCATTATTAAACACTCAATGCTAGGACAAAAATACAGTCAGCACCAACTAATAGCAAGGTAAATGGCTTACACCAAACAGTCTGACTAAATGCTTCTCCATTTCATGTAGACAAAGGCTACTATGTATGAATCTGTCTAATCAAGGACTTAAAGCCTTGGTGATAAACCGTTTACACCAAATCCTCAACTTTATTTTTCTTTCCTTCAGCTAATTATACATTACATGAAAAATTCAAGCTACATTTCAATCCTGCTTGGATAAGAAAGGCTATAAAATCAAAATAGGCTCTGATTTTGGCCAAAATTTTTCTGTATTTTTCCAGAAGGGAAAAAAACAAAACAAGAAAGAGAAAAAAATAAGATATACCTTTGTGGGTGGCCTCCTGCAAAACTGGCAGAAGAAACCCACTGCTTTCCAGTTTCACTTCTATATTCAGACATGTTTGCATAACTTTTGCATTTGGAAAGGATCTTTCATATTTCAGGGGAAGATGATTCTAGTAAGAAAAAAAATTCTTTACCCAATAACAACTTCCTTTTGTCTTCTTCATTCTGAATTTAGCAAAGAAAGCTTCATCTCGTTCAACAGCAAAATCCAGAACCCACTGAAACTTGATTCTTATCAAACACTATCCTAACAAAGCCCTTGCCAACAGTTCATCCTTGAGACTGAGGTTTTGACATTATTTTGCTCACCCGGGTTTTCTCTTGCTTCTGCTCTTTATCTTCCCAGAAATTTCGCCCGGGTGGAATTAGAGGACGCTGGCTGTTTGCCTCACATTTCTAGATGTCCAAATCTGACCAAGCTACAGGTGTTTGAACCACTCCTCCAAGGAAAAGCACTGGCCACGAGGCCACCAGCTCCAGAAGCCCAGTAAATCTGGTGCAGCTGCAAGGTACTGGAACAAGTGAGCCACACACATACCCAGTAAATTTGGAACATCCTTCAGCATTGTCTCACATGTTAAGAGCATGCTCTGAAATCTCCTGAGCCCGTGCAGCCACCAGAATGTAACTGGTATGTACTGGGATTACAACATAGAGGTGGACCAGTGCTGCAGGACATGCAGCACACCAAGTCCCACTCTTGCATATTAAATCCCACACAGCTTGGATGCTGCAGATTCACTCTGGTCAAAGCACACACAGATCCCTTTTTGGAAAATCCTGACAGAATGATGATCCACAGAGCCTGACAGATTTGTCCAAGTCCTATTAAAAAATCCATCAAATATCAGGTGGCACTGAAATTTTTCATGCAACTCAATCATTTAGCCATAAGTATATAGACTGCTTGCAAGATACAGCTAAATCAGCAAAGAACAACACTTCAGGTTGGAAGGCAGATTGGAAGATTCAAGTATCTTGACACTGCCTAATTAAGCTATGCTGCTTTTCACACCAGGACTGCCGGCAGAAGGTAAAACATATTGCAAGCATACAGTTCTCTGTACAACCAGACACTAAATGGCACTCCCGCCTTGCTTCCTCACTCCTCTCTGCGCCGTTCCACCTTGCCTGCCCACCGTGCTGGCAGGGAAGCATTGCACAGGGCAGGCACCAGAGCTGCTCCTCCCCAGGGATCAGGTGAGTTGTGCTGCTGTCCTCACCCAGCCCACCCGGGAGCCAACGGGAGCCCCTCGGCTGGCAGGGACAGGGCATCACATGGCCACGCTCTAAGCAAAACTCTGAGGAGTTTTCTCCTTGCAAAGGGCAAGAGCCTGGAGCAAAGGAAGCACCTGCAGCTGTGGTGTGTCTTTAGACCCCTCTGCAAAGGGAGAGAAGATCCCAGCTGGATTTCCACAGCAGCCTGAGGTCAGCATTTCCAAGGGAAGGAAATTCACCCCTAGCTCTTGGCAGTGTTTCTGAAACATCCTGTTAAGCACTTTATGTTTTGGTTTTCTTAAGAGTCAAACGTGAAATGGAATGAAGTCCAAGGGCTTACACTGTCATTAAAGTGACTGTGAGAGGGAGAAACAAAAGGGGAGCAGCTAAGGGAAATACAGAGGTCAGACCAGGAGCTTCAAAGTCTGTAGGTACCTTATTGATTCTCCCTTCAGACCCTGAAACCAACAAAATTGTCTTCTTGAGATCCTTTCTATTAAGGCTGAAGACAGTGATTTCTCCTGGGTATCTGAAGAACTTGAAGCTTGTTTTTGAAAACCTGAACTCTTTATCTTTATTATGAAGGAAGTGGGAAAGGTGTTTGCACATGACAGTGACTTCTGGAAGAATGTGGAGAGGCCAATAGTGCAGGATGTTTCTGGTGTCAGTGCCCAGGGAAGTGTGTTTCTATCCTTTTTAGCTATATCAGAATTAAGAGGTGCTTTGCTTGGATTTAATGGATATTTTGGGATTTGGGGAGCAAGGTTTTGTGTTTCAGGCCAAATTTGCCCATGAATGAGAAATTCTTCTATATGCTGACACAATATCAAATTCTTCCAACAATTTAACTACAAATTGGGAGAAAGAAAAATGAGTGCAGTAAAAGGCCTCATGCAACATGACATCTTGGCATAAAGTGGTCAAAATACCAGAGGTCATGATAGGTTCTTTGGAAAATGTGGATGGCAAGACTGAAAGATACTAGGATATCTGGGAAACATGGGAATCACCAAGACATCAGCTGGAGACCTAAATCAGACCAATTGTTAAACAAACAAACAAGTGACTCAGCTAGACAGGACAAAAAAAGAGGAACTAGAAGGACAACCAGTAAAAACAGAGGTCATGAGTGAAAGTTTTAGACTTCTTGCAGCTACACAGTAGAGCTGAAATAATTTTGGTGAACTGAAGAAACATACAGAAGCACAGCCCAATGTGAATTCAATCAATTATTGAAATCAGTTGAGAATTTTTGAGCAGAGGGATAAAAAGATACTTCTACATGCACACAAAGCAGTGATTTTTGGAAAGTAGTATGGGAAAAGAAGGCACTATGTATTTCCTGCAAATTGGATTAAAAACAAAGTATGAATGGAATAATGAGATTGATCCCAGCAAAGTGCATATCCAAATAGAGAGCTGTACAAGGAAAATTCAGAAAATTATTTAATCAGAAAACACAAGGAGGAATGGAGGTGCAGTTTTTACCGACAGAGTTTAACAAAATTAGACCCCACTTCTGGATGCATCTAACAAATGCTGGAGGAAGGTACACCTGACCAGGTGAGAGCAGAAAGACAGTGCTCATTAAAACAAAAAGGATCAGCACTGAAATCCCATGACAATTAACTTGGTCATTTATGATCTGGAAGTTGCTCATCTGGTTCATTAATGACAAATTGGCTGAACTGCTTGAAACTAATGATGTGTTTCTTGACATAAGGGAGGGCATCAACAAAGCATAAGTGGGGAGGAAAAATCCCATCTCCTGGTGGCCGAGCTGCTGAAGGCAGGAAAAGACTCTGCCTGAATTCTGAGTAAATGAGATGAATGTGTATGACATTGTCACAAGTCTTAGTGTCCTAAGCGGTGAAAGCACGTCTGCTGCAACTGGAAAGCAGCACAAAGCACACAACCTCTGCAAGCTCTACAGTGGGAAACCAGGAAAAAATAAACATATTTTCAAAGCTGTTCTGATAACTTTTCATGAACAATGAAAGACACTGCTGTCTCTCAACAAACATAAAAGGAATGTTAGAGAGCAAGCACCTGTGTAGTGTAGCTTCATTAGGAATATCTGGGTCCATTCCATCCTGTCCATCCATACACACCATCATTAGCAATACACAGGTCATGTTCTCAATGCTCAATTCTTAACATTACTTCAAGTTACAAAATCTCAAAGTAAAGCATGAAACCAGAAGGTACAAAATTAATCTAAACAGAAGCAAAGACACTTTGCAATTAAGGCAAATTCAGACGTAGTTTCCCACAGCCTTGCACTGGGTCTGCTCCCACTAATCTCACTGGGAATTTTCCCATTAAAATCAGTGTGAACAGGATCAAGTGCATGGCTTGGCTGAACCCTATGCACTTGCCAACCAGTAATTTATTATTACAAAGGCAGTTCCCAGAAAATCATTCATATAAGGTCTGTGAGGATTAGCCATCACATAGCATGCCTTGCCTACAGGGATTTTGAAAAAGACACTGTAATTTATTTGGTGGGAGTACAGTTCCACCTCACATTGCAAAGACTTCAAGTTCTCCTTTAAATTTTTTTTTAAAACTGAAATAATCTTATGAAAGAAATGTGGCCTCCTAGCTAAGGAGATTCTTACTTCCAAAGATTCTTGGAAATGCCTCCGCCGCCACTTCAGAGACAATCAGGCTTTCCAGTTGTCTGACCCGAGACACACAAGGTCTGTAAATCCTACCAGTGCAATCAATCTGATCTGCTGCACATCTCCAGAGCTGAGACGCGCCAGTTTCCTTGCAGGGAACGCTCTGCCCTTTGCCAGCGCTTTTCTCCAGGGTTTCAGCAGCACAAAAGAACATCTAATTCTCCTCAGGACGTCTGGTAAGAGACTCCCATGTGGAACAGTAAGCAATCCATCATTATGAACCACTAAAGACCTCCACAGAGACCTAAGGCTTAACTAATTCAGGCTATGTGCCCTTCCCACCCAAATCCCACCACCATCACCAATGACCAGTGGAACAGGAGCACAGAGGGCCACCTCAGGCTCCCCAAAGTCTGTTAGCACCTGGAATTAAAGCATTATAAGAGTTCCTACAACATTTTTGCAATCATCCCACCTCTATTCCACACCCAGCCACAAATACAAACCAGATCCACAGCCAAAAAATGGCAGAAATTAACCCCTTGGGGCTGGCGCTCGATGTTACTCACCACCAGTGGACTCTTAGACAAAACTTCCACTTAACTTTCAAACCCCGATTTTATTCCAAAGCCTGTGTTTTCTCATCTGCATCTTGTTGCTAGGCTGTTGCCTGCACATTTTGCAGTAGACTGATAGATTTTCCCAGTCTTCCAAAAATATTCTGCTTCAGTAATATATGACCTGCAGGTTAATATCTGAAATTCTACAATAGGTTGCCATGGAAATGTCAATACCATCCATTTCTCTGCACACATTTAATTGGGATATCCTAGAAAAATACCTGGAAATTTTGTAATTATATTCAAGTCACCTTACAGTGACTCAAAATCAGATTTTCCCCTTTTCTTGTATTTTACTCCATTGAAGTTGAAGCAGCACTCTTGGGCTTCCTAGGACATTTAATACTCTTAGCTAGAGCCTTTGGGCTGCTTTTTTGTGACCATTTCATAATTTAACAAATCTCCAGAGGCTCTGCTAAAAGAAAAAACAAAGCAAAAAAATACTTCAGCTTGCAAGTAGAATAAGAAGTTAACATGTATGATTTTCAGTCTGCTCTTTAGTCAACAATTTCTTAAGAGGGACTGAGAAAAGGCTACATTGAACTGGCAGAAAGAACAGCCAGCAAGTCTGTGAACAAGGACTCAAGCAGAGATTTAATCCATAGCTCTAGACAATATATAATTCTAAGCTCAGGCCCTTGAAAGATCTGATTTCCCAACCTCTAGAAATACATTTTTGATGCATTGAAGAAAAAAATCTGCTTTAAAAGCCACATAACAAATAGATACAAGCCCCAGATATCTAGGGTTTGGCATCCCCAGTTGCATTGTGAATAAAATGTAAATGAGCTCTGTAAAATGAGATCCAAACTTCTGCCCTGCTCTACAGGGGAAAAGGCATGCACAACTGCAATGTGTTCATTGCTATATATAACAGGGTCTCTCTAAAAATGGAAAACCCTAGAAAGAAAGAAACACAGTATGATGAATGTACTCTGAACACTATGATCTAGCAAAGCTCAATCATACAAACAGGATTGCTGCCCACTCAGCAACAACAAAACACAGCTCATAAGATGTAATTCTCAGTGCCTGATCATTTAATGTATTTTAATAGTCAGGCAAGGGCAGTTTCTCATGCAGTTAGTTAGGTACTGTTGCTACCAGTCACACCAGTTGCTTTCCCATGAAGTGACCTGAGCTTGCTGATCAGTGGAACAGTGGTGTTTCCAAAGTGTCATGACTCCCCACATCCAAAGACCCATTCAAAACCCTGCATCACTTAAAACCACACCACCCATTTATTCCTAAAATATTTCATTAAAACAAAAAAAGACAGAGAAAAGGAAAAAATGGTTCATATTTATTTAAAAGTGAAAAAAAAAAAAGCCCTGCAGCAGCAATGTAAATTTTCCCTGCTAAGCATGCAAGGTGGTTTTTGAAAGAGGTGCAGGGAGGGGCGTTTTGGAGGCAGCTGCTTCAGGCACAAAACATTTCTCAGTGTCCCTCACCATTCACAATGTGCAAACACCTTCAACAACTGCAATATGCCTCCACATGTACCACAGGAAAAAAGATATCCTTGACAGGCAAACAGACATGGTCACAAAGTGCACAGATACCTGACAAGACTACAAGTTTTAAAAATTCCCACAGGTGGCAGTTCATAGAAACCACCATTGGGCTTGTCTTTTCAGGTTACTTTTAGGACTGAGCATGTCTTATGTGCAGCTCACTCTTTGAGTAAAGAATCCTTCCTCAAATGTTCTGTAAATAATCACTCCAGTGTTTACAAAGCTGTGATTGTTGAAGCAGTGCTAAAATATTAGTGTAACCAGGAAAAAAAAAATAACCCATGTCTCTTAAAATTGACAGTCTGTAATGACCAAACCCTGCAAAGTGGAGCAGAGCCCAGGGAAATGAATTTTCTTCCAAGGACAACTGTCTGGAGCCCAGCAGTACTAAAGAAGGGGATGCTCAGCACTGCGAGGCTCCTGCAGCACGGCAGCCGCCCAGGAGCGCTGCCCCCGGCTCCTCCCCTGCGCCGGCTCCTGCGGGAATTCTGGCCGCCCTTCCTCATGCACCCAGCAGGCAACGCTGCAAAAGGCTGCTGAGAAACCTTCCCCGAAGAACTGCCTACCTGTGGAACTGTCAGCTCTGAAGTGGAAACAAAACCCATCCCTAACCCCCTCGCCATCCAGATTGTGATTAATACTTTTCCCCTTGCAAGCAGCACACGCTGACGGGCAGCCGATGGTGCCAGATGGTCCGAGCACACCCAGAGAGCTGGAACAGGGAAGCGACTGCACAAAAACTCAGAGATAAAAGGAAGAGCAAAGATGCGTCTCAGGCTTTTAATCAAAGAACCTGCTGAAAAATGAAATACGCGGTGTTTAACCCATTAACAAGCACTGCAATTCCATGAGCTGAGTTCCGGTATCACATAGAAAATTAAGAATCTGTTGGTCTGTAAGAGACTTCCCCTTTTGCATGGGGATGGGACAAGCGGACACCAGAAGCAGGTGCCAATCCCTGAGGGTCTCTTTCAAGCCAGGCAGCCGGTGGAGCACAGGGTCTCCACGGGCACCAAGGAGAGCAATGCACTGATTCAAACGCCTGCCTCGGCTCTACTGGAACATCCAACACCTTCCAGCTGGTGGCCGCATCCCTTCCAGCAATGAGGCTCAGATAGCAACAGCTGCCAAGAGACTGTGGCCAGTGAGAGAGAGGACTGGTCTGTCATTAGCATGGTGTTACCCTGGTTTAAACCAATTACCAGACCATGCCTTTGTTCTTACTACAATAGTAAAGTCTCAGTAGTGGAGTATCAGGATGCAGGTGTGTGCAGGCAGTGTTGCAGGGATCAAGAAAACACCTCTATATTAACAAATAGCCATTGTTTGACTTGAAAACACATCATGGTCCAAGCCAGTCCTGCTGACAGACCATTTGTAATCTAATATGTAAATGTTAAGTAAAACAGCTCCCAAGGTTTCTATTCAAATGAGCAAAGACATTTAAATTCAAACTATTACCAGCAAGCATGTATGTGGGACTTTATGATCTAGACAGTTGGGGACAAAATATTTAGAAAAATAATTTAAAATCATTTGTAACGCAATCATTTAGAAAAATCAGAGTTTGCACTTATAGTTTGCAGTAACAGTTTTTGTTACTGCTTTATCCCACTTATCCCACTCTTTCAAAACAGTGTTTCTGCTCTATGGAAAAGCACAAATTTTCAAGAAGAAATTCATTCACTACTGTTACCAAACTGCAGATTCAAAGCAACTGTAATCATCAGAAATGTTTCTGTTTTTCTCCTGGGCTAAGATACTCTTGCCTTTTAGAATTTCAGGAAAGCACAGGGGAAAGGAACCTTGCATTAGCTGAAAAGAAAGTTAACACTGCTGTTGGTTGTTCTTCAAATGAAAGTTATTTTTACCTAAAAAGTCCAAGCAGCCCCAAGCCCTGCTTAGGGAACTCAAAACACAAAAAGCACCAAAAAAAAAAAAAAGAAAGAAAAAGGAGGAGTCACAAAATGGCTATGGAAAGTTATTACCCAACACAGGCTTTAGCTATAAATCAAGGCTGGGCAGACCAGGCACCTAATGCATACCAACCACCGGGTTACCACAGGTGTACTGCCCACCTCCTGCAGGGTGTAACACATGCTTGGCTGAAGCATAAACATCCAAGGAGCACAAGCTTCCCTGCTCATCCCTGCACTGACACACACCAGAGGCAAAATCTGGCCCAGAAAGCTTCATCCTCCTCTCACCCTGTCTACAAAAGGCAGGAGAAATGCTCTGTGTCCCCCATCCTGCCAGTTCACCCAGCAGCAGAGCTGGTGAGCAGCAGTGCCTGCCCTGCTAAGCTCCCCCTGCACTGCTGTGTCTCACTGACCCACACAGGACTGCGGCTGCAAGGACAAGCAGAACAAACAGGAGTCCTGGCTATGGGTTTGGGGCAGGGGGGAGAACAGCTTTTAAAGGGAGCAGTGCATAATGCAGGGATGAAACACATTATATCATGAATAACTCACCCTATACACAGTCACCTAAAGAAACAGCCCTTTAGCTCAGGCAGTGGCTTTTGCTTTGAAGGTGCCCAATGACGACTGCAGCCCCAGCTGTGGGGCACTGAAAGGTTCTCCTTTAAACCAGCGCTGAGCTCATGAGCAACACAGGGGTGTAGGGGTGTGTTTGGGGGCAAAGAGGGAAATTTGTGCAGAAGAAGACCAAGCCACTTGTTTCTCACTCTCCAGCTGGGCTCACACCACCATAAACACAGAGACCCTTCCAGTGCCCCTTCTGCAAGCACCAAGATACCATCACCACACAGCACTGCTGCTCTGGCCAGCCCACAAGGAGCACACAGCTAAAAACAGCCAGAACCACCTGGAATACATTTTTAATCCTTGGACCACTTCACAAGGCCTCACATGTGGCTCTCCTGTTGTGAGAAATGATAGAAATGTAGGTGTTTGAAGGATATCCATCTCTCTTGCAGCTTTGGGCTTGCCCATCGCTTTCACTTGATGATGTCTTCCAGCCTTATCAAACCACTGCACCATCATTATCATGGACAGCAGACAAAATTTATGCCACTTCTTGTCAGAAAACATTTTAAACTGAAAATGCTTATCGGCATTTTCCACTAGAGCTTATTTTAGGGATGCCTACCAGATGCTATTTTGTGTATTGTTATTAAACACAGAGTTTGAAGCCCATGGTACAAAACAGCAAACACTACATGCTACCCGTATTTTTGAATTCTCACTTTCAGAATCCATTTCCTAAACAGAGATACGGGTTGCAGAACACTTTCAGTTTGTCAGGACAGAATATTAAGGTCTTTCTGTGAACAAGTTTCTCCCTCTTTGAGCCTGGCAGGACCCGCTGGATCCTCGCCATCCTCTGTTTTTCTCAGCAGGTTGGACAACACGAACACAGCTTGTAAATAAACAAACCCCAACAAGATGACACTTCACAGAAAAACACACCAGTAAATGTGAAATTGCAGAAACCTTGTGGGTGTGCACATACATTTTCATAAGCCAAACCTCCCCACACGCCTGTGGGCGGCTGCACACCCTCACACATGGGAGCTCTTGCTGGGGCTCTGGAGGCAAAGTCCGACTTCCCAACTGCTGCTCCAGTGAACTCTGCCCTTCCACGGGGCTCTTACCAGCAAGACACAGGGTCATCTTGCAGTGAAAACAAGGTTTATGTTACCCTTGTCCAAAAGGCAAATATTTTCTTCTCTCTTTCCTCCCAGGAGACTGAGAGGCTAAATCCATTAAGGACTATGAGATCAGTGGATAGTAGAAGGAAGAATAAAAATGAAGTTTAATGAAATCTGCTGAAAATATTTTGTCTTTATAAACACGTGTTGACTAAATGTAAACACAAACAAGTGATTAATCAATCTCAGTTTCACACACCCCCAAAGCTGAATTAATTGATAGAAGCATGTGAAAAGTAAAATGAGTGCTTTCTCTGTACCTTCATCAGAGCTTTTCACATCATAGTCCACATAGCTTCACCACAAAAATTTTGCAGGAGTATTCATATGAGAACTAGAAACTTTTTTTATAGACCAATATCAGCTTTATTATCATTTTGTTATATTTAGCAACATTTAGTAATATTCAACTCCAGCTGTTAGCTGCTCACAGCAAATTTTGGAGAGCCTTACAGAGTGAATTTAGTAGAGATGTAAAATGAATTCATCAGTTGAGAATAAAATGAATTTTATTTTTACATTTGCTCTCGATACAAGCACATCAGTGATATTTAAGCAAGTACAAATAATTAAGTAGTTCACCCTTAATCGATGCATATCTGAATGGAAGTCACTTGCTCCAGTAACTTGCCTCATAACCACAACAGAAACCCATTCAGAATAAAAAAAAAACATTCAGCCTAAGGTACATATCTGAATCCCACTGAAATCAATTTAAGTACCTGCTCAAAGCTGTGCCTGCATAGAAGTGTTTCCTCAAAGTCCACGTGGATCCCAAGCTGCCTAATGAGAAAGGCAGGGACAAACAGAGAAACTGAACTTCTTCACATACTGTTAGTATGTCCCTGTATTCCAGGAAGATAATAATAGTTTTGCAACAGTTTATTACAGTTCAGTGGGGAGCGTGGGAGAGGGAGATGACAGCTCACTGCCAGGAACCCATAGTGGAGCTGGACCAGGTGGCAGCTTTGCTACAGCTCCAGGCCACCCCACCAATTTTTACCTCTGTACAAAAGGATTTATGTTCCTGGTGAAACAAAATGGTGCTGCTGCAACTACAGATTTGATACCATGAAGAAATAATCATGAGAAACTATTTAATGAATGTTCAATCACTCTGGAAGCAATTTAGATCACCTGGAAAAAGATGTTTAATTAAAAGAAAAATCCTTTGAAGATGCAATATACTTCCCAAAGCACTCTGAAATTCAAAAAAGCCCACTGCAAAGGTAGCCCACACAGCTTTGCTCTGGTCCTGATATGCATATGCCTCACCACGCATCTTTAGTTACATGAGCACGTCCTCCATCAAAAAAACAGCAAAATTACTCATAATAAGAAATAAGAAATTCAGTTTATTTCACAGTAATTTTATTTCCAGGCAAAATGAAACTGACTACCCCAGAAGCACTGGGAGGGTTGATTGACACCATTCTGTGGCCCAGCTAAGGCCACCCACTGAGGAAGTCGATGGCTCTGGAGAAAAAGAGGCTATTCCTTGCATTTCCCATCAAGTGCATTTAAGAGCATTGTTCATTAGCCTTCACCTAATCATCCCACACGATTTACTGCACCATTATAAAAGTAGAAACCTTTCGATTTTTCCCCAAAATTACTGCAAGGATCTCATTTGCCTGTGCTAGCAAAGAACTGCCTCATCAGCTGCAATGGAGATGGCTGGGAAGGGTGACATCCCATGGCCTAAGACCACTCACTCTCTGGAGTCCTGCTTTTCCCATGAGTGCATAACCTTGCTTCTGAATCCAAAGCTGATTTGCAACTGAATTCTCAATCTTCCTCTTCCCAGAAATCCCCATGAATCTGCAATGTGGAATTCAGAGAAAACCCAAGACAGGAGAGAAAGACAGATGTATTTATCATGCACAGATGATGTAGGAAGGAGACAAAAAATATTGTCATCAGAGTCTTACTGACTGCAAAATAAGGGAACAGTAATTAATCAGCAAGAGTGCAGGCTGAGAGGAAATATTGATTGGATTTGGAGAAACTTCAGTTTCCTGAAGAAACTGTTCCCCTGCAAAGGTAACCAGGAAAGTTTGTGTAAATTAGAATGGCAATCGGCCAGCCAGCAGCCAGTCTGAGTCGTTTCAGGCAATCCAGAAAAATATACACCAGATGCATGTTGGTTTCTAAAGAGTAATTTAAATACATTAGTAAATCAATGGCACTGACAGTTTGATGGACTATGATGGAGGAGTCTTCCTCTGAAATATCATCTCCCAAAACCTGCAAAGCTCTGGCAAGTGAGTTGTTACAACTTTATCGTATTTTTAACTTTTATCTTTTCAAAAAACTTCTAGAGTGGGGTCATTTCAGCTTAAATTTACATGGATTTCTCTCCTGCTGAATTGGCCCCTAACTTTCCAGGGTTCCAAAATGTCAAAGAGTGTTGTCCTTTTGCATCGTGGAGGGCCAGGGGATGCCAGTGGCAGGACAGAGGACCAGCTCTGCTCTGACGAGGTTTGGGTCTGTCAGAAAGAAGCTGGCTACCACTATTGAGTAGAAGCAGCAAATTATTTCTTTTTACCCAACTGCATGTGCTTATGCCAGGGGAATTTTAGAAACCCTTAATGTAAAAGAAAGGAAACAGTTGAAAAATTTACCAAAAAAAAAAAAAATTATGGGGTTTGTCGCAGGAATTACATCACAGGGTCACATTAAATGATCACATCATACAGCACCAAGGCACAACCCCTCTGCAGGTCTGACCTCCAGCAATCCCAAGTATTGCCATGGGAAGGGGTCACAAGTCTCCAGTAGAGGCTGTGGGTTTGCCCTCCCTGTCAGCCCAGAGCTATTCATGATGGGACTTGTGTCAGACTGGCTTGGCCATTCCAAGGGATGTAATTGGCACTTAGAGAAACACCAGCTTTCTGGTTGAAGCACATTTGGGGAGTTACCTTACTGTCTTCATCAGTAATAAACTGTTCTTGGCTAAGGTCATCTTTCATCTGCACAGTAAATAAAACTGTCACTAAAGCTGAGTTTCTGTTTCTCATCAATCAAGTAATACAACAAAAGTCAGAGCGTTGTATTTAAACAGTGAGTTTTAGAGAAAAGGCAAACCTGAAGGAAGTTTTAATATAATCATTTCCTCTCAGCTGATCAACGTAACAGACACAGTAATTTAGCTGGGGAAATGTGATATTAAAGTTTATAAGCTTAATAATCAGATTGCCTTTAGAGGCAAAAATCAAGCTGGCTTTCCAGGCCTCATCATAACCATTAATTAAATACTTACCATCTCTTCAGTTAACATCCAAAGAACATTTAAGCAAAAACCCAGCAGTTTCAAGAAAAAACAACCCACTCTAGCTTATCTATTTAATTCCAGTTCTATTATGTAGGTAGTTTTACTGCTATCAAGAAACATTTCTCATGTTTGTAAGAAGGAATTCAACTGGAAATATTAAAATATGTTCAACATGCTGCTTATTTTTATCTAGAGGAAGATAAATTATTATATGTATGCAAGCACTAAAAGCAGTTGCCAGAGAAAATAGGATTTATTCTCACCACACCTGCAATATTTCAGCCACTACATGAAAATATTTCTCTTTCTGAAACAATTAACCTAATTTGTAGTGAGCTCACACAGACTTTCACAGTACTACTCTGCTGAAGATTATTACTTGCCTAAAATATGATGCTTACATTTTTCCAGTACATTAAAAAATAGCATTGTTTGAGAGGGGAAAACCAGACAGAAATATTACACCCCATACTCTGTGATTCTCCCAAACCCCAGATAATCCCACTCCAGTCAAAACAAATTAGTCAGGTTGCCAAAACAAGTAGTTACATTTCCCTATCTTCTGATAACTTTTTACGTAAATGCAGAAGCAAACCTGGCACAGTCTGAAATCAGGGCAGGGCAGATCTCTCCCAGCACATTCCACTTCTCAAAACCCAGCACGTCAGCAGAGCCTTCATTGCACAAGAAGCACACCAGGGCTTAGGAGGTTGTGGGATTTGTCTGTTTGTTTACAATTTTTAGACAGATGGAATAAAATCTCAATTTTTCCTATTGTAGTATAAAAGATAGATAACAGTGCATGGAAAATGCTAGAAAAACCCTGCTGTCAGGTCCATCTCACCGCATCTGTTGACATAATTTAGAATTTCCATGGTGCAGAAAATGCATTTTTTTTGGTTTTTTGGTTGGTTTGGGGGTTTTTTTGGCTTTTTTTGAATCCACACTCCCAAGTAGTCAATGGATCTTCCATTAGTCCTGGCCATCTTTTGGGGAGTTCAGCTGCCCACCAGCCTCAGAGATCTCTGTGCCCCTTTCTTGCAGCCCCGTGCTGGAGCTCTCTGCCTGGGGGATGCACACTGACTTGGGGCATTGAGTTCTTCAACAAGCCACCCTCCAAAATAACTGCATTTAGTAGGAAATCCCAAACCCTCGTGCCACGTGAGGCCCTGCATGGCCATTGCCCACTGCAGGCCCAAGACCTTGAAATGGTGACTGACCCTCTCAACTCCAAGTTCATGGAGTTTTCAATTCCTTCATCTCCTGTTTTGCTGAGGAGAGAACAGCTTGTCCTATTTCTTGTGAAAAGAGTGCCAGAGATAGGAATATTTATAAGGAATTTGTATATATCTATCCAAACCAAAACATTCAAAAATCATGACTCACAATCCCCTCCCAAATCATGGGATTAAATTAACATATCATGGGATTTTGAAAGATGCTGTTTTAAAAAGTATGGAATACATAAACTTTGTGTCACGCATTACCTTAAAACATTTACACAGCCAGAAACTACAAATTTTTATCAGCAGTTAAAAGAACCAGAAGCTCACCTAGGGGAAAAAAATCATCACATATTCATAAGATTCCTGGAGGCCGAACCTTTAAAAATAGTCCAAGTGTTACAATTCATCACATGTAAATTTATGGGATTTGGCAACAATGCAGTTGTCTCCAGGGATGTTGGAAAGAGGAGAAGTGCTCTTGGTTAACCTTTTTTTTTTTTTTTTTAAATAGATACAGCATGCTGAAAGTGCCCTACTAAGTATGTCCTAACTCAGCCCATCGATCAGTTTAGAGCACTATGGAAACACACAGCAGACTGTGCTTATCAATGCCAAATCACTAAATATTTTGGTGTTTGTTAACCAAAACTCTATGCATTTTGGAAAAAGACCAAGTGGAAAATAAAATTACAATTTCTGAAAGCACATCCTGCCCATGTCTTTTGCCTAGAGCAATCAGAGGTGGGGAGCCAGGTTTAATAAAAAGTAGAGAACAAACCATTTTCGAGTGGTTGTTCATTTTTTTTGTTAAAGGCAAAGACAATTTCATGAAAAAAAATCCCCTTTACAATACCATTTTTATTTTTACTGATTTTTGGTAACAGTGGGTTTTTTTCCAAAATAAAAACTAATCTTTAATCAAGTTTACTAATCAAAAGGTGAGGGGGTGGAAGGGAACATTACTACCCTTAGCATTTTTCCCTTGGTTTAAAAGTTTGAAATATCCTTTGCCCAACGTCGGCTGTTCCAGACAAGGTCACTGCTGCATCTCAGCCCAGCCTGCACGAGTTCAGCCTCCCTTTTGCTTTTCAATCCCACCCTGCTGGCTGGTGGCTGTGATTACTTTGTGCCTTTTTACCAGAGTTTACAAACTGCAGGCCTGACACAGGGGAGGTGACAGACATCGAGTCTGGTGGTATCAGACACAGCAGTGGCTCTGCTGCCAGGTACAGGCTGCACCTCAGACTCTGCTGTCAGAGCCTCCTCGAGCAGGTACCAGGTGCCAGCAACTGAAGCTGATCTGCAGTTTGTGCTTTTCTGTGTACCAGACTCCTACTCCTGGGGAATATTTACCATCCAAAACCAAAATACTGCCATAAGGTGTGAACACCATCCAGTCTCTTTTGTTTAAGAGGAAACACAGTAAGCGGTGGGTATTTTCCAGCCTGCAATAATTTTATAAACATCTACTAATGGAGCAACTTCCATCACACCTATCATCCAATCCTTCTGGGATTGTGACACTCAGACTCCTGCAATACCTCTGCTCCACAGTGAGTACGAAGGCAACCAGAAGAACCCAGCAAAGCACTGTGTCAGTCACAAAATTCATGGGTCATGTCCAAAGTGAAGAAAAAAAGTTGGTTGAATGTTATTGTTTGCTTTCTTTTCAATCCTTGTTCTAACCTGAACACTGAGAAATTTATGTTGTTCATGTGGCCCTAATTTCAGTGCCTCACCCCTGTGGCTCTCTGTTCCTTCCTCCCTATACTTGAAAGCCCATTATACTGAAATAAGATAATACTAGGGTATGAGCGACAAATAACTCTGCAGTTTGGTACACACATTTGGAACAAAAATGTAGCTATTTTGTTGTTTCCACTCAAATGACCCAGTTAATTTCGGTGTTAACATCAGCTGTCAAAACATCCACTTAGCAGATTTGCATCCCTTATTTATTCAGAAAAAAAGGTGCAATAACCAAGCAGTTATCAGAGAAACAGAAAACACTACTCAGAATGGGTGTTTATGTTTAATTCTCATTATTCATTCACTGTCTATCACATACACAGTACGTTAAATTCCACACTTGGCAACACATAAATCAGGAAAGTTTGGGCTCATACTGAAGATACTGTTATTTCCCTTTAGGGACTAATCCAGCCCAGTAAAGGCACTGTCAATGAAGCCCATGTACCCTGTACTCGGCATCCTTGTTGCAAACTTCCAACACAGCCTTTGCAAAGCCAGCACTGCCACCTGTCCCAGCAGGCACAGCCACCTCTGCACTGCTGTGCCATCCACCCTCCCCTTCCTCTGCTCCTCTGCTCTGACCCAGGGCTCGGGAGACACACAACTTTATGTTGGCCGTCTCTGGAGCCAAGGCAACTCTTCAAAGCAAAGACAGCGACACCACCCCAGAGATGGTTTTGGCTGCTGCAATGTTTGCTTAGCCCATACAAAATGTTCAACTCCTTCCCTACTTTTCCCTTCTTGGAGGGAGAACACATTTCCACTTTGAAGGATAAAAAAGCCAGAGGTAGCAGATCACATTGGCTACATGCCTTCAGCTACACTTTACCCCACTGCCTTACCTTTGTACACGGTATCCACGTTCTCAACAGGAAGCTGCTTCTTGGCAGCTGCTCTGCGATAGACCACGTGTGTTCTGCCTCCTCCCTCTTCCTCCTCCTGGGCCCCCTTCTCCAGGGGTTCGATGAAGAACTCGTCCTTGTCCGTGCGAATCATGCCAGCCTGCAGCGACAGGGCAGAGATTGAACACTTTGCATTACTGCACATACAGCACAGGCTGGGAGTAAACAGTTACAATATGCTTAAGCACACTTTAGTGCTCTCTAGAGAGCAATTAGGATGCAGAAAGGAAACCAGGTGAATTCTTTATTAGAGCAAAATGAAGCATCATTTTCCCAGCTTGACAAGAAAGGACAAAAGGTACAACCCTGAACCAGAAAGACTTCTCCTTGAGCCACGTGAGCCAACTGTAGGTCTAAGAATCTGTCTAGGAAATAACCCTCTCCATTAAAAAACAGCTAAAATGAAAGTTACTATGACCTTAGTTATCCATCAGGCCCAGACCACTCCAGTGTTGACTATTTCTGTTGAATCAAGGATCAGATCAATGCCATAAGCTGGTCCTGATGTGCAGCTCAACAGCCAAAAGATGTAGAGTCAGCCTTTCTGTTTAGAAGCAAGATAGAAAAATACTACATCTTACATTCAGGCAGCTAAGCTGTGATTATTTCCCCCTTGACACAAAGGGTTTAGCCAACAAATGAATCTTTCAAGAATTAGTCACAACTACTTTGAGTGTCAGTAGTGCATTGCTAAAAAGACCCCAAACTTACTCAGACCAGACACCCTGGTATAAAAAAAGAAATTTGCACTCCGACAGAGCACCTCAAAGGAGCCTCATCCAAGCAATTCTCATTGTGTTCAGGGGAAACCCTCATAAAGGCTGAAAACTTTGAAAAAGAAAAGGACTTTTTATCATCTTTATTCAGGTGAAACAACTTGGGCACCTGGATCACCTGGGCTTGTCCCCTCTTGCAATCCTGCCCAACTGCAGGTCACAGCAGCCAAGAGCTGCTTGCAGAGATGGTTGGCTTGAATCAATTTTTTCTGCATATTGGCATATCTGTGTTTGACAACTTCAGCTAGTGAACTCTCATCTTGTAGACAGAAAGTTTATTAACACAAATGAAATTGTTCCAGATCCAACCTTCATAAGCTCCTTCATCCAGTTCTTTCCCACTCTGCCCAGTCATGATCCTGGAGACACTGCAGTTTCAGACTTGGCACTGTGACACTCTCCATCCTGTTATCTGAGCTTCTGGGACCCTAAATCCCCTGTTCAGTGAAGCCTTACCTCAGGCTCCCAAAGGAACCAGTTTGGCTCCTTTGAACTCCATACCCTCACTTGAAACAAGTACATCTAAACACACTTATCATATTCCAGCACTAAAGTTCACATACAACATATATTTTTCTTCTACAAGCAGCAAACTACATTCCTACTGCTATAAATACAGTATGTTCACTGGTTCCCTCCTTGGAAAAATGTCAGGTTCATTTGTCATGTCTTAACTTACATTAGGCAAGATTTCCAGTCCCAGAATTCATATATATAATGTATACAGAAACAGATTGAAGAGGAAGGATTAAAGAAGCAAAATTATATCGAAGCAATTTAAGCTGATGCCATCCTGCCTGTATAGAGGAAACTGAATTTGAAATCATGTCCTGTTTCTTCTTATCTAATTTAGATTCTACATCAGACACAGAAAAGGTGAGACAGGCTCAGCAGCTCAAGAAAGCCAAGACAACCAAGAAAATAAGTGCTGAACCCAAAGAGACAGCAACTGATCTTTTACTGTGAAGTGGAATACATGAAAAACAGACTTGATGTTGCTCTCCTTTTCATGTTATTCTAATTGCATTACATGCACACTTCTCTTGGATATTAAATGTTATATAAAAAGGTTTCCAAGTTTTTGGATAAGTGCACAACTAAACATCAAGAAGGAACAATCATTTGCAAGTTCAACAGCACAGGTTACACTGCACATGCCATATGTACACCCAGGAGAAATACACTGAGAGCTTGACTGTCGTGTGTAAAATATCTGATTTTGGCTTCTGCAAGTGAAAAAAAAAAAAAAAAGCCATGGTTGTGCACATGTTCCTATGTATTTTTGGATTCATCAAGCCTAATATTAACTAAGCAGCTAATGCCAGACCTTAGTTTGGAATGTAGACCATAATTCAGGATACCGGGGGAAATGCTACTGTAAACTCTGTGCAGCAGGGAGTGCTGATGGGAGTTTGGAGGAATTTAGATCTTCTAAGAAAATTAACAGATAAGCAACTTCTGCAATCAGTAGTTGAATGGATTAGACAGAACAACTGTTATAGGTGAACTTTAGCTTCCAGGGCATGGTGGCCTTTTGGAAATAAAAACAGTTGGTCAAAGTGAATTCTCCTCCCTGAGAAGATGAAGGTGGCACCCTGGGACAGGCTGCAAGACTAAACAGAAAGAGATATTTGAATGCTGGATCCCAAGACATAAAACAATGCCTAAACACTGACATTTCCTGCCTATCGTTGTGCCTGGTCCTGGCCCTTTTGTGTGCAGGGCAATTCACGGAGCACTGGGAGCTGCCACAGAGCAGGACATCATGAGGTGCTCTCATCCCACACTCTGCTTCTTGGATGGACATGACACCACTCTGTAAATCCCCATGGCAGCATCCCCCCTGATTCTGTTGGGATGTAGAAAGGAAGGAATTGAATCTTCAAACATAGAATCACAGAATCTCCTGAGCTGAAGGGCCCCCAAGGACCATCAAAGCCCAACTCCTGGCCCTGCATGGCTGCATATTGCTTTTCTCATTTTAATCATGGACTACACTGGAATTTCTCTTTTCCTTTGGTGCTGAGAAACGCATCAATTATTTTTGTTCAGAATTATTAGGAAAGAATGTGTGTTTGAACTGTAAAAGAATTTTATGCTTTTATATATTGCATGTCCTGCACAGTCTTTGATTTAGGCAACATATTGTCATGAAATAAAATAAAATAAGAAAGAATGGCTGTTTCAGACTTTCAGAAGAAAATTCATTTAGATGGCAAGGCAGAGTTCCTACAGCAATCCACAGTTCAAGTCATCTGCCTAATAATATAACCACAGCTATAAATGATTCATTAAGAAATATGTGGGGCTCCTGAAAGTCTCCACCACACATTTCCTTACTGCTTTGAGCAAGACATTTAACCTCTTTGCTTCCATTTCTCCACCTCTGAACCAGCACAACAACAGTCTTGAAGGATAATTACAAGGCCAGATTTGGGGGTTTTTCTGGTCAGATGCTTTGAACATGAAAAGCTCAAGATGAATCACCTAATGCATTTTTTCTGACACTACTCAGAACACCCTCAAAAAGCCCCCATGAAAGGGAGATTGCTTTTAGTCACCAACTCAATACCAGTGTTATGCACAGCCAAGCAAACAGTAAGGCAGCAAACAAGGCAGCAAAGGTTTGCTCACATCCTTCAACTTCACCCTTCATCAGCCTGGTTCTTATCCACAGCTGCCATCACCCCTCTGCCAGCCCATCATGCCAAGATAACTGTCAGACAACCACCAAGCTTGTGATGACAACAGAGAGCATTAAAGTTGCTGCAGTTTCCTGGAGAATGCCTCTGGATGACTAAAACAGAAATGCTGTCTTGGTTGAGCAGACCTTTCCTTGGACTGGAAAGGCTTCAGAAAATTCTTGGACCATCATCATCTGGACATTTACTCCACAACATGTGAAAACAGATTATCAGCCTTTCAATTACCAGTTTCCCCAAAAGTTCTGAACAGAATCACAGCAGGTGCTTTCACAAACTAAGAGTTTAAAAGTACCTGCTCACAGCAGTGTTTTTCTATCCTATACTGCTCGCCACCCATCCCAGGAATGTTGCACCTCCAGACATTATGGATTAGAAGTGCTTGCCCTGCAGTATCACCCTGCAGCCACATACACACTGTGCAGTTCAGAACTGGCCATGGAATTGGGCATCTCCATGGAAAGGAAGTCCAACTCTGGAAAAAACCACTAAGCTCTTATCTCTTTCCCTCCTCTTCTGGGACTTTTGACTTGAAACTAAGCTGAATACAGCAATATTGATGATGACAGCAGTGACTGTGTCCTGTGACTAATGAAAATATAAATTAATAGAAAAAGTATTTGCCTTTGAAATGCACCAAATTGTAGCAAAGAGCCTACAATAGCCCACTATTTCCCAAAGTGGGACATCCCCAGGCCTTCCTTCCATGGGCTTTTAAATCCCAGCTGCAAATTACTCAAGTCAAGCACTGCTTGGCACTCATTAATATGCATTAAAGACTAGAGCAGAAAACACTTAATCAAAAGGAATCGGCAGTTCAGAGAATCAAAACCTCTTCTAAGGTTAGCAAGGGGGTTATTTAGAACTGAAAGCCACACAGAAGAAAATTCACAAGGAAGACTGAGAGTGACTGTCCTGTCTAATTATGACACGAATTACACTGATAAGCCACAAATGAGTCCATTGTATCACATGGAGTTGGGGTCTAGAGTTCTACTAATCTCTTCAGAGGGTAAGAGGGCTCCTGTGCATCCCTGGAGACCACCTCCCAAGGCTTTCAAGGACCGCAGGATCTACATATGCTGGCAGTGGCCACAGCCACATGGGCTTTCTGCCCAGGTTCATGACACTAATCCCATCCCACAGGACGCAGATCTCCTCTCCAGCCCAGGAGACCTGCCAGCACTTTGCCACCGCACCACAGAGCTCAGCTGAACAGCAGGTTTCTTCTCCCATCTCCTCAACATACCCATCCCCTCTTGCATTTCCAAAGACATTCTTCAGAAGCTTAATTTGACAGAAAAACTGCCTGGCATATTTAGATCTACAGAAAACTCCAGGTTTTGGAGCGTTAGCTCCTGTGGATAATTAAATGTCTCTCTGGCTCTGCACTTAGTGAGAGACTTAATTGTTTCCTCATTGCCATTCACATCACAGCTCCCTGTTCTGGGCTGTAATGAAGTAACCCATGCAGTGGCTGCTTCAGGACTCCAGAGCCTCAGCCTATCCTGCAACCACAAGTTTAATTAATGTTCATTTTCTTCCTCATCAGTACAGCTTTACAAAGTTTCTTATTGCCATATAAAGGCAGATTTATGTCCCAATCTCCAAGCACATGATACAGATAGGAAGATTAAATTGAACGTGACCAAACCTGAAATTAATATTTAAAAAAATCCACGTGTCTGGTTAATTAATTAAACCCGTAACCTAGAAAAACAGTGTTTCAGAAACTCTTAGGAATAAGAGTTTCTGAGTTTTCTCTCTTTCAAGAGAGAAAGCTCTAAATTGTTTTAGTATTTGAGTCTGAAAGAGGTAACTAGCCAAATTACATACCTGTGCATGAAAAAATCCTAAATATATTATTGAAATACAGACTATTTTCTTGAGACAAACGTGAGGTACAAACTATCTGATATTTACCCTCAGTGCCTGGCTTATGAGCTTGCACTCCCTGTAATGCCAGTGAACACTCCAGATGGGAACTGGCAATATGGGATTCTCCCAACAACCAATTCACAGAGAATCTGAGAGAGACTTGCATTTAAATGTAGAGCTGCCAAAAATACTCTGTAGATGACTTGAAAGGGAAAACATTTCTATTTTCAGGATAAGATATTAGGCAAAGTCTTATTCCATGTCTATATCAATGTGTCTGTACCCTAAATACACAAGTGTTCTACATTTGACCCAAGGGGGACAAATCTGAGCAAATATAACCTGAAGTTAAGAGAGCTGCATTAGTTTATAGCAGATGGGAATCTGGACCCAAATCTTGCAGTTGTATGGTATAATTCATTTTAGAAACTCAAAAGGGTTTTCTGTGGTTTTTAAGAGACACAATAGTGAGACAGACTGTGTCTCATTTGCAGTGAGCCATCGAGAAAACAGACACAATTAAAGTGATTTCACAAAGCAATGCCAGCAGATTTCAAGACAAGGGTCCTGGCCAAAGTGCCTGGCTTTCACCAGCAAGCAGTGCTGAAAACATTGCTCCCAGCTTCTCTGCTTTACAAGAAAATTGACAAATTCTCACCTCTGTCACTCAGCACCTGCCCAGGGCCAGCAGCAGCAGCAGACCAGAGCACAACCCTGAGCACTTCCCTCCAGTAAATCTCCTGCCTCTGTCCCCCACGACCTGCCTCATCCCAGCAGCCACTCACCTACAAGAAAATAGCTTGGCACCTTTGCCAGGCTGACTTTTACCTTTCAGACACCTCCACAACCACCAGCAGGAACCTCATCTCCAATGAGCCCAGATACAAAAGTGTTACAGTTGTGTAGCTTTTCAAATAGAGACAAGCAGCTCCTTTAGCAAAAATAATGCATAAGCAAGAACATTTTGGAAATTCTCTAGGCTTGATGTCCACAGGTATGTGTAATTCCAAGTGGGAAAGAGGTGAGTTATTAAATAGCTGTTTAGAATGAAAATGATAAATGTGGCAGATCTTGCAGACTCAGGGGATTGTAAACTTGATTGCTGTTGTTGCAGGCAGGGAATAGTAATTGCAGTGCCCTGAAACAGAGTTTCTCAACCTTAATCTTTCCACAGGAAAACCATGAATACCAAATCCACAAATTTGCTAACAGCAAGATCCAAAAAGATTAACTTTCCCAATTTTGACACACAGAACCATTTGAAATAAAGCATTTCTGAGGACACTTTGACAAAACACATAGTTGAGTCCTACCCTCAGCAATAAAACTTAATTGACATTCTGCAAGAAAACAAGTCCAACTGGAAAGCTCTTCAGCTCAAACTCTCATAAATGGGACAGTTGCTACACAAGTTTCTTTACAAAAATATATTTGCTTAAGGCACAAATCACCACCAACTTAAATCAATGGGTGTCACATTCATAAATCTCAAGGCCAGAATTTATAAATGGATTCCTAAATACTAAAGCAGTTTAGTCTGATGTTCTATATAAGACAGGCCAAAGACTTTTTACCAAAGCACCATTGCAGCCTCCCAAAACCTCTCTGCAGCAGGGCTGCAACAGATCCATTAACAGGTAGGAAACAAGAGTTCAGGTCTTTGCTATGGTAAACGAGATAAAAAGACCCAGACCACATAAAACTGCAGAAAAATGTTTACTATATTAAAAAAATATATTAAATTCATCTGAGTGGAAACTCAACATTCAGAGTAATTTCAAATTATCTTGTAAAAACCCTGACTCTTCCTTTAGGAAGATGCTGTGCAGCAGCATTTCCCATTCCAGAGGAGCATGTGAACTACAGAGCACAAGCTGCAGGGCAGTAGGAGCCAGCCCTGGCCCAGACCATTCCCATCTCCTGCTCCTTCCAGTGCCACCCCACCCTGGGACAGCAGCCCCAGTGCCCACACAGCCACACCATGGGCAGGTTCAGGGACCTCACCCCAAAACCTCCACCCTGGGAAGTTGTGCCCCTTGGCAGAACCCAGTGCCCCTGGTCTGCAGCCTCTGACGTTTGCTACCACGTTTGGTACCACGGGGAATGCAAGACCCCCAGCAGGTAAAAACCCCCACCTAGGAGAGAGCATCTCACACACACTTTGTACTGTTCCATGCAACAGCTCATAACCCAAATCCAGCCACAGGTCTGGACTCATGGCTTGGAAATCAGACAGGGTCCTTCTCTGCCAAATGCAAGCTTTACTCTAACACAATGCCCATAAAGGTGCAAGAAAACAAAAGTAACAAAAGGTTGCTGCAGCTGTTCTTTTTCTTTTCACATCCTATAGCCAGGCTTATTTTAACCTTCTTTCTCTTACCCTGTATTGGAGAAATGAACCTAGGAAATGTTTTTTCAAATGAGAGCACAAAAACCTAATGAAAGATGAGCTTTCAATTTTATACTGCACTCAGTTGTAGGCTTCCAGTACAAGATGTCAACAAAGTGCAAGATACAGTACAGAAACTAAAATAATTAATCCCTGGAGGAACAGGCTTATTAAGAAGGATTAAATCAAAGAATTAATGTGTGCTATTTGTCTGTATGACAAAGACGAAGGGAGGCATATTATAACTCTCCAAGATCTGAAAGCATAGAAAGAATAAGAATTGCTGATAAGAAAAGCTTGGACATAACAGGAAAAAACCAAGAAAATAAACTCTGACAAGAAATTTTAGCCTGAAATGTTATAGGCAGTCTTATGCAAAACCAGCTCAAAACTTGTCCTTAAAAATCTTTAAATTACCAAACCTTACTGTTTACACTGCACTAGTACCTACAGTTCAAGGACCAAGGTTTAGGCATCCTACAATAACAAAGACATTTTAGCAGAGTTCTGCAGAGGAAAAAATGAGGAACATCAGCTGAGTCCAAAGCAGGCTCAGGGAGCTCAGCAGTAGCTGCTGATCTATGTCCTTGGAAAAATAAAAACCAACACAAGCTAGGTTAAGACACCAAAGATAATCACTCACTACTGGCTGGTTTTGAAGACAAGGTAAGGCCTCACATGGACATCTAATCAAACACAGTGTGGCTCATGTGATTTTCTTTCCCTCATTTTGATCACCTCCATTTTTTATGTTTTTTGCTGTTTGTGTTTTTCCAGATATTTTTCTCCTCTCTCCAAGGCTGCAGCTACTAATAAAACAATTTAATATTGTGTGAATTGAAGAATAAGAATGTTCCCTCTGTTTCTTAGACTATGGCTCCAGTAACCATAAACTTTTCACCATACTCCAAGAAGCACAAAAGGACTTAAATTACACAGACAAAATTCTAAAGGACAAAACCACAGTTAGATAATAACTGTGGAAACCTGAAGAAGTAGCTACTGTTGCAGTAGAAGGTAGACTGGTAATAATGTTTCATTTTGGAAAAGCACCTATAGTCTTAGGCAAAAGTTTAAAGAAAAGGGTCTGTTTTCCCAAAATAAATAGAAATTAATATCCAGCAGCACTCAGGTAGCTGGAAGCTTGACACAACATACATTGAGTCAAATGGAGCCTGTAAAGGAACATAAGAGAATATGGAAAATAAAGGCAAAGCAAGAAGCCTAAGTAAGCCTGTAAATCTTTCAGAACTACTAGAAATCAAATTACACACCATATGTCAGTGGGCTAATGTATTCACACCAGTAGAGCTGGGTTAGCACCACCACACATTCTGGGAAGTTTACAACTGGTGTGTGTTTATTTGGACAATACTATTACTATAGCAGATATTAAGGAAGTTCTTCAAGAGGTGGCGTGGTTTCTATAATTTACATGTCTGCTCTAAAATGATGTGGATTTCTTACTTGAAGATGCCTTTAAAATCTCATGGGGTTGTGTTATAACTAAACAGATATTATTAATTTAGATTACTAGGCAGAGAAAAAAAAAAAAAACCAAACCAGAACAAAAACATTTGTAGTTCTTGAGCCAACAACAATGCTTAAAAACTTCTCAAAGTCAATGGTGGAAGTATAGTTACAAGAAGCACAAGCCAGGAATCTGGGTCAGAGGAAATACTGTAGTAAGGGTGCCAGTTAGCTACATCTATAAATGCAAAAATTGTTAGTTTGCAAAAGAAATTATCAGATAATCTGTATCTACTCCACCTCTCAAACCAAAGTCAGTTATTGAATTGTCTAAGGCCTGTCTACAGGAGGACCAAATACCCAGCATAGGACAAAACAGCTGAGGGCACCAAGGGTGCTACTGAGGATAACCAGCAGTGACATGGGAGCATCCAGGGCCTGTCAGGAAACATCCCTCACCCAGAAAACAGAGGTTCCAACCAACTCAAGCTTATCCCACAGACAGGTGAACTTACACACTGGCAGTGAGTTGTGGCCACGAGACCAGTGAGCCACTGAGCTCCACAATGAATTTCCAAATGTTTTGGAAAAATTACAAAGGAGGTCAACACAATCCTCGCATCTCCACTTTGAATTTGCTGCCAGCTACACAATTTAGATTAGAGATAGCACTATCAGGAGGCCAAGAGACAGAATTCTGAAAAATCAGGGAAGGAATGCACAGGAATCTGTCAAATGAAAGATAACACTGACAAGAAACTAAAATACTTTGTTAGAAACATTTAACTACCTACGCATCTCACCAAGTCCTAAATTAGCTACTTCCAACTCAGGTGAGGGATGGACAACTATTGCAGCAAGTTCAAGAAATATTTCCTTTCACTCTCACTCTACAAAGTCAGCCACAAAACAGAAATTTTTTTAAAAGTCTGTTTAAATATGGGATAAAAAAATGACAAGACAGATGGCATTGTTTTGTTGTTACACAAGTCAGTGCTATAGCTGCACTGAAAACAATGGATGCAGGATGCCTGCAAATACAACCAAACAGAAATATTTCCAAAGAAGTTGAATGGGAATGATCAGGATCTCAAAACCATCTTTATTTCAGCGGGGAGACTGAAAACGTTAAATATTTGTTTTAACATGAATGAAAAGGACAGAGAAGGACAATTAATGGTGTAATAAGGACTACCTCAAAGTCATTTCTTCATCTCACAATAAAGAGAGTATCAATTAGATTAAATATGCTTTCCCCAGCCTCCCCCTGCCTAAAACAAATCACAGAGTAAAACTCTACAGGTTTTTTTCTCCAGCTGACATCTTACAGCAAATTAAAGACCTTTAATACAAACAGTGAGGAGCCTCAGAAGCTCCAGGGTGCCCCAGAAAGAACAGAAGCAGGTCTGGACTTCTTGGTCTTGGACTCCTGCCAGACCAAAAGACTTTATTAAATGAAAATGCCCAGAGGATCCTAAAGAGAAAATCTCTTTTAGCTTATTTATTTAACTAGTGATATTGCTTCATATTTATGGGTTGAGTTTGTGCTAGTAGCTTTTTGTTTTTACAAGTCAGTCTTCCAGCTGACCCGGGTTTCACAGGACTTACACCCACTGTGACAGCTTTACAACCTGTTGTAGCTGCCCCACGCAACACGGCCAAAGCCAGACTGCTCTTTTGGTAGCATTGTCAGGTTTCCAGCTCTCCTTCAACAGGTTGCAAGTTCTATTTAGGTCCCTCATCTCTATGGAAACTGCCAACTCCTCGGAGCCTCACAGCAGAGTGCTGGAGGAAAGCAATCCCCCATTCCTGACTGGGGAAATGAGAGGAGGGTAAACTGGATAACTTGCCCGAGGCCATGTAAGAACTCTGTGGCAGAAATGGGAAACCAAATGTCCTGAAGACCAGAGAATGATCCAAATGGTGCCTTTTTTTCACTTCTACCAGAAAAACCTCATGCTCCAGGCAGCTCTCAGCATGAGAGCCACTTCCAACCAGACAGTGACTCTCAGTTTACAGCACAGGAGAGGTGTGGGATACCTCACTCCCTGCTGTCCATGTTCTGCTCTGCTGCAAGGAGCTGGTTAACCCTCTCTCCCAACTGTTCACCACCAGCACAGCCACCAGCATGGCCACTAGCCCTACCCAGCCATGGCACTGCAACAAGGAGCCTAAAACAACTCGACTTTCATGGGATTCATCTGAACTCTCGGGAAGCAGGAATTTCACAAAGTTAAAAAGGTTGTTTTAAAAAGTTTTCCAGATTTTATCATTTTTCACACAGTCTGCAATTCTCCTTCCTGGCTTTTGAAAAATGAAACACAGCTGTGCTTTGGATCACAGCTGTGACTTCTGGCAGCAGGTAGAGGAGGCCCGATGCTGGGCTGGGGTAGCCAGTGTCACTCTGAGATGTCTGGAGCTTCTCATCAGCCAGGAGGGTCCAGACCCCCTCACTGGCATGGCAGGGTGAGGAGCTGTAGGCTCCTGCACTGTCACAGCTTTTCTGAGCTGTGAAATACCCTCTGGATCTGCTGTCCTCAGCAGAATCTCTGGGGAAAAATGGCCACATATATGAAAGGCAGTGGGGAAGATACAAGAGGAAAATCCAATGAATGTTGTGTTTTCCTCCACTTGAAGGCAGTTTTCTTTCTTGTGTTTGCTACTTCTAGTGTTTATTTTGTTGTATTTGATCTGTCCAGGTGGTATCCAAGCTCCTAACAAACCTCAGCATCTTACTTTCACATCCATCTTTTCCACAGATCCTGAACATATTCTCTGCCTTTTCCAAAGAGATCTCTGGGTTTCACATCACAGCAGAACAGATGGCACAACACTCAGATTTGCTTTAGTAAATGGACAAAAGTGATCACTTTGTTCTGCTCTGCTCACAGCTGCTTGGTGAGTTGTACCTCTGCAAGACAAGGACAGAAATGCTGTGGCCATCAGCTGGCAGCAGGGCAGGACCAGGCACTCTCCAGAGCCCCTGGAGCCAGACTGGCCCATGGGCAGCATGAATGGGCACAGACCTGGCATCCCCCAGCTGGCAGCACAAGGATCAAACATCAATAGGCACCTTCCTCCCAGGTCCCCACAAGTAACAAACCTTGGGAAAGCATTAAAGTGCAAGGGGAGGTAGGGAAAACTAGAAGAGAAAAAAAAAAAAAGATATGCTGACACTCCCAGAAGAGCCTGAGGATAACTGCTGTCATTTTTAGCCATATTTCAACATCTTAAGCAGCCTCCCATCAGTCAGAATTACAGTTTGTAGAAGGAACCTGTTCCATCTTGGAAAGCCAGAGGCCATGAAACCTCATGAGAGAAGACTGGGTTCACACAGTTTCTGAAGAGAACACAAGCGATGACAATTAACCCCTGACCTGCCAAATGCTCTGCTGTGGTGGCAGACACCTGGAGCAAGCCATCCCTGAAAGTTGTGACTCGTGATGGATGAAGCAGTCTTTAAATATCCTGCTGTGGCCAGGTCACATCATTGCTTATAGACAGGACCCACTCAGTGCCTCAGCTGGGCTCTCACGTGCCCACAAAGCACAGACACAAATGGCCCACAGTGACACCTCTGCGGTACTCCTCAGGTAGAGGTCCAGATTTCTTCTGGGCATGAGTGCCACAAAAGAAAGAAGATGATGAGTTTGCATTTCCAGCTGATGACATCAGCAACCAGAGGTGTGTTTGAAGGAACCTTTCCTCTTCCTCCTCCACAAACTCACCATCCCATTTCAGAGTGACCACAGGGAAATACTTCAGGCCACCTCAATTCAGCAAGGAATTTTCAGATACACATTTTTGGTTTCCATTTGGGTTAATATCCATTAGAAACATGATAAATTACCATGGAGAAAGAGATGTCATTTTTCAACCCATGGAGATAATCCCAGAGGAGGAAGAGAGGAAAGCATAAGGAAGGTTAATGAGCCCTGAGGTCTTGCTTTGGGAAAGAAACTTGTGTAGAAGAAAGGGATTTTTAAAACACCTTTGTGTTCCCAGAGCTCAGACTCCTCCTGGATTTACAGTGGACTTGTGATCCTCGAAGCATTACATTTGGGATGTCTTTTCTTTATCAGCCAATATTAATACAGACAAAACTTTAAATGTAATAATGCATCCTTGGTTATAAACACATCACTGTGTTCATGGGAACCAAATGATTTTAGCGTGAACCAACTTTTTCATCTACTCACTAACTCCTACACTCATTCACAAATGTGTGGTATTTGTAACTGGTCAATAAAGGTAATAACACTTCAAAATAGCTTTGACAGAAATGGTCTTTGGGATCTACTTCCTACCTTGGGCAAAGAGGAGGTAAAAATGAGAGCTGAGCAGTAAAGTAAAATTTTTCTACAAGATTTAAGGGTTTTCTTACAGAGTTTATGCTGATTTTTTTAAAGTTTATTGGAAGAACAGGAAAAAGTCATTTTAGTTCAGTCTCAGAGGAACTGAAAACTACTTATTTTTTATTTGAATCTCTCCAAGCCTATTTATGTATCCCTGAATAGTGAACAAAATTTTGCTTTTTTCCACATCTTGTAGAGATTATTTTAAAATTAGCCTAATTCTTTAAAATTAATTGCATTTTTAAAATAAGAATAACTTCAGCTTTCTTGCTGAAGTTTCACTTGCAGGCAGCTAGTGAAGTGAAGCACGTGATTATGCAAACCACAACCAATATTTTAGTGCCAAAAATACAGCTCAGCAGAGAGATGTATAAATACTGGCCAAACCTTGGAAAGTTTGAGTTATAGAAGTAGATAACAGCACTCTCCTTTCAGCAGCTATTCAAATTTCCTTCCTTTTTAACTTCCTTGGAAAGAAATCAATTAAAAACCAAACATTAATGCAGCTTCTGCACCATCTTTTTTTATTGCTTCTGTCTCATGTGGTAAACTAAATCACACCTTAAAAATTGTCCTTAACATCTCCTTTCAAAAAGTAAAGTCACTCACTATGGCCAAAGCTCTCTGCACAGCTCCTGTGCCTGTCCTGGGGCTATAAAAGCAATACTTCAAAAACTACAAAATTCAGGTAGCAGAAACTGGGCTTTGGAACTCTGTTCTTCTCTTCAAGACTTGCACGTGACTCTGCAGCTACCAAGACACATGGCACACATGAAAGGTGTAGGCAAACAGAGAGGTTTCCTATTTTACAGGTGATTCACAGGGGAGAAATTGCTGAAAGACCCACTTATTTTCAAATTCCTTTTTGCTCTCAGCCAAGGCAAACTTGGGCATTTGTACATTTCTGATCAGTACTTGGACAAATTTTATAGAGGGCTAAAATTAACATGCAGGTATTCTTAACTACACTTCATTGAAAAAGAGCTGAAATACAGTCAAATATTTGTATGCATAAAAAGGTAACTTGCTTTTCAAACCTGAACCTAATCTTTCTCCAGTGAAGCACACATGCTAAGACCAGCCAGGTACCTGGCATGTACATCTAAAACAATAGCCAGGGCCTGATACTGGGAAGCCCCTGTGAATTTTATGGGGAAAAAAAGATCATTACATCAAATGTAAGTACCGCAGGCCAAGTCTGCAGTGCATATACACCTAGAGGTCAGCACAGACCCTGTGATTGCAATATCTAATGTGACTACATTTTTCAAAAGCATTGGATTCATATGGAAAACATGTGGATAGAAAAGCCTCTAAAGAAGCTCCCCCATCTGTCACCTTTTCCTCCACTCACTAGGCATGAGCCTGCAACTCTTCTCAGCATGGAAAGGATTAACCACACTCTCAATTCTCCCTGGAAAGGCCTGACTCAGATTAGTTGCCACTCTTAATATCAGTATCCCTGGCTGTAGTAAAGACCTTGGACACTGCGCTTCAAAAAGCACATCCCTCCCTGCAGTGCACACCCATGGGGATCTGGTCTCATTCTCCTGCTCCACAGAAGACAACGGGTGAGTTAATGGGCCGATTTTTTTTCCATTTCTTCTCCACTGGTCTCTTCTGCATCTTTTTAGTCAAGGGATGCAGCTAAGACCGAGGTCCTCCTGAGTGAGCTAATGCTCATTAATAATACACATAGGTTTACTGGAATTTGTTTTTCCTCTTTTCTTTGACCAAGTATAAGGAGTTGCACACTGAAAAAGATACATAAATATAAAGGAGGTTTGTTTTTGTGTGCATTTCAAACAGCACATTGTGCCTCCCCTACACAAGCCTTTTAGGGAAGTATAATGTCAAATCTAAACAAGTTATGTTCATCTTATCTATTATTAACCAAGAATCTTCTGTACTGATTTGAGTATATGTTTACTCTGTGAAAACCTACACAGTACAATCTACAGCTAAGAGCAATAGTAGACACCTACAGAATCAGGGAAAAAGAAGGAAGAATTCTGCAAAGCAAATGAAGAAAAGCTAAATAAATCCTATTATGTTGCTCTGACTCTGTGGAAAAGGGAGAACAAATATTGAACGTGCAGTATTACCATTTATTTCAGCTGAATTAGCTCAGGAGTAAAGAGGCATTGTGTAAATACACAACCCACAAATTGCTGATGATCAAACTACAGCCCTGCACCCAAGGATTAGATACAAAAAACGAGCCAGGAGTGGGGTAAACACCAGGTAATCAGAAAGAATTACAATCTGCCAATACACAGCATCTGGAGAGCTTGGGTTTGCCCAAGCCAAGTGCAGAGCTGCTGTTTACACACAGAATCATAGAACTATCTTGGCTGGAAAAGACCTTTAAGACCATCGAGTCCAACCGTAACACTTGCGATCCAAAGCACAGAGCCCTGGGGGCTCACTCCATATGGGAGGCACATGTCAGGCTGAGGGCATAAAACCATGCAAGAAATGATGAAAAAGCAACACATGCTACAACAGATTGCCAGAGTTATCAATTCCAGTGCGACAAACGATCCCTGAGGGCAATACTATTTCAAGAAGTGTCTACCTGGCAGGGGAGCAGCTGGCTCCAGGAGCGTGGGCTGCCAGCCTGTGCTTTCCTGAAGTTGCACTTTCAGGACTCCTCCAGCAACAGACAGTTGGGGTAAATTACACACATTTCTTCAAGTTCTTGCAGGATTTTAAATTGCATTTATAAAGACAGCTTGATCACCAAGACAGACTGGAAGGAGAGGCAGCAAAGCAGGGTGTTTGACAAGGTCAGCTTGGCTTCCCAGCCCAATGCAATAAAGCACAGCCTGAGCCACTGCAGCCAGCAAACCTGGCACAGGGAATACACAGCACCTTGTCAAAGAAGCTGCAGTGTTCATGTCTAATGCCTTTAATTTTGTATATTGCAATCTGGTGCATTGATAAAGCCCATCATAATGGGCACAACAAATTTGGAACAATTTCTGCACATCAGTGTTACATTAGCTCCCAGTTTAGAAAAAGTGTAAAGATACATAGTTTTCATTAGCTGTTGCTACTGTGCAACTGAGTCCATGTTTTTAAAACAAAAATAAAAAATATGAATAAAACAAACAAAAAAAAACCCACAAACCAATCTAATTACAGAAAACTTTATACTCTCTGAGCCTGACATGGACGTGTTCTGACCCATTATTGGGAGCAGAGTAACACACAAAAAGTCAGAATTCATTCTTCAAGCTTAGGCCTGAAAAAGTCAACACTAGTGTCTGATAATGCTGCCATGATGAAGATGTCCTTTGTATTGGTTACTCCAAAAATCAGAAGTTCAGTTTCAAAGTAAGTAGAAGACAGGAGCAAATGTGACAATCTATTTTTAATTATGCAATTGCTTCATCTGCCTTATCATGAAATAATTTTTTGGCAGAACAGCTGGCTGAAACATGAAATTCTGGCAAATATTACAATATTCCCATAAACTTATGAATCAGAATACTCTGGAATCTTAGTCAATTCTTTTAACAAAGCAAAACTTAGCAAGTTATGATAATCTAATAAAAAAATGGAAAAATAAATCCTGGAATTTCTGTGTCCGGTGTAACACATGAGCTTCTAAACATCAACTGCTCACAAGAAATCTCTTGTAAATGAGCTACAAAGTAAGGATTGCTGACAGAATTTATTTGGTGTATAGTTTTAATTAACAACTGAACTCAAGTAAGTTGTGCTTTATTCCCAGGCAATTCAAAATAGAAAGAGGTGACATTCATAAAATAAATTACTCTATGAATTATTCACCCAGTTCTAATATCTTTTTCAGACCTTCCAATCTGTTCACTAAACCCTACTGTGAAAAGCTCAATACCATATTCATTAAAATAAACTTAACTGAACTCTGAAGGAAAGCACACACAGATTGGTCATTACAACCAACTGTTCTCCATCAGAAATTCCTGTTTTACACAAATGCAGAATGTGTTCTCTTACCTGCAGTTTAAAAGACACATCAACACCTGGATTATCCTTGAAAAGAAACTAAAGATAACTGGGCATGACCTACTGACCTACTTCCTAGACAATCACTGGCAGATTTAGAAGATGTTGCCTCTCATCTGAAAGTGGTTGTAGGTCATAAAACTCAGGATGAAGCCCCAGTCACAGACCTTTTCCCTCGCCATGGGAAATAACTAAAGTAAGGTGAGTCATGGGCTAAGAGAGTAAACTTTCCACATCCTGACCTTCCCCTTGCAATCATCACTTGGGTCTGTCCCAGAGCAGGAGAGGGGTACAGGCTCCTGAAACAGCAACTCTCTTCATCCACACTGCCAGGATGCAGTCAGAGACCCTTTAGTGACTCATGACCTTAAATCCTACAACAGAGGCCAGAAAACTAAACACACTCATTGACCTTTGCTTGGGGAACGCAGTGTAGCGATGAATGAAGAGGAACCGGAGCTGCTGCTGTCTGCGTTCCTCACCATGGAGAGTTCACTTCTCCCCTATTAGTAAATACAAAAATATGCAGTTTTATCATCAGCCAAATAGCCAGGCTGTGGTCCACAGAGGATAATCTGGCAGTCATTGCTGCAAGGTTTCTCCATTTGGTTTGCTTTTACGTTAAATAAGATGTCTCAGATCTCTCCCATAACAGTCATCTGGTGTGTTATCTCTCATGTCTATTAGGAGGGCTGTTTTCCTGAAACCTGATGTATCATTGTAACCAGCATATGTCAGGGAATTGCAAATCAGCACTGCAGAGCACTGCTGTAGCCCCAGCCCTGAGAACAAAATGCAGCACCACACCAGAGAACAAGACCACGCATCTACAGAGAGGCCTCTGCTCTGCTGGGAGGCTGAGCATGTGCTGCTCTGGGCACGCCAGGATCCCAAATACCAAGCAGCACTGAAGGGAGGAGACTCACAATGCAAATCTAATATTTACATCCTTCCTCAGAATCTTAGCCAGATTTTCAATGGTTTGTTGGCAGCTCAAATAAATATGGAAGTATGCAAAAGCAGAAAAAGAAACACAATTCTGCAATACAGGACAATGAACAAGAGGGGCCAGGACAGGTAATGATGCACCTCAGAGCAACTTCTGTCCCTCCAGGTTACCATGACAGAGGGGGAAGGCTGTGCTCACTGAGGAGGCAATTGTGGTATCACTGTGCTTGGTGCTGCTATGCACAGGGGATGGAGAAACGGAGGACAGCAGAGCCAGAGTGGCTCTTTGAAAGGCTAGAAAGGGCATCCCCGTTCCCTTCCTGAGAAAAATGTCAACATTAAATAAACTAACTCTGTTCTCAATTTCTCTGTTCTCATTTTCAGTGTCTGAGCTCTCTACAAATCCCAATGAAGTTTCTGCTTCTCATTTTTGAAGAAAAATCTAAATCTTACATAGATATTCCTGAGCAAATTTAGTCTTGGGAGGGTGAGGGACAGCATTCTTTTCAAGGGAAAACGGACTAATGACTTCCAACTAACCCTAATGGATCTACAGCTGTGTTCCCTCTGCTACATCACCACCCTGACCCTATGCAGCCACAGCCTCCTGTTTGCATCCAAGAAACATGACTAACGAGCAGGAGGAGTAACCTGATGACTCAAAATGCTGGACAGTGACCTCTCATGTCTACTCTGTGCCAGCCTAAAACCCCAGAAAACATCTTCCTTGGAGAGTCAGATGACCTCCAGGTAAAAAACACTTAAGATAAACCCTCTATTTGCTGTGAGCAGGAAGGAAGATGGAATGGGATGATCCACAACTGAAAACACCAAAGAGAAGTAAGAAAAGAGAAAGATATGGCAAGGGTAGAATGGGAAAGAAAGCAGAACCTGCAGTAAAGGACATAAAGGTCCAGCAAAAAAGGATGGAGGGGTGAGTTGGAGAACAGGGTTTCAACTGAGGTGTTGTGAGTGGTTTGTTACACAGCTGCCACCAGTGAATTTTTAGAAATGAGAAATTTATGTCACGGAAAATATAAGGTGATGAAAACTGATCATGCCAAGAATGCAATTCAAAGTTTCTTTCTCACCACATACATACCTGGAATTATTTCTTATTATTCTTGTGTCTTTACAGGAGAGAGAACCAAGCCCATCTCACTGTTCTCAGAGATCACTGCCTGATACTGCAATACAACACATCCATCAAGAATGACCCACAGTAAGGGAACACTCATGTAGTTCAACAGCTGCACATTGTTTTAAAGATGAACAGAAACAGACAAAATAAGTTTTGTGCTACTTTAGTGTCTACATATTTAAACATATCTAGTAGGTAAAGGAAATCGAATTCCAAAGTTCTAGCAGACTGCCAAAAAAAAAAAAACAAAAACCCATGGTGTTGATGTTGGCTCCAAATAAAATGTTTTGTCCACCTTCTTCCAAGAACTTTAAAAGATAGTGATAGAAAGCAAAAGGAGGGGAGAAAAACATAGATCTAAAAGAAAGAAAATTACCATATAAATGGAAACCACTTACTGGGTCCCATATGTGTATCACATACTTCTGCTCATGGTGCATATCAGCCCGGTAGCTCACAGCTTTGGGTCAATACTCTCCACTGCCACTGTTCTCTGTCTAGCTGCTCTGGGCATTAACACACTCCGTGGCTTATTTGTTTGTGTAGAGATAAAGAGAAAAATCATCTCTAAGTAACAGTCAACTTACACCATTAACACAAAATGACTTTCCATGGGGAGCTTCACAGATCAGAGATGAAGTTCTGATCTCCTCTCTGGCAATGAGTTTTGCACTACCTGAAGGAGCAGGTGGGGAAGACTTTGAACCCAGAGGAGCCTCTCACTTTTGATCAAGGAGAGAGGTGAGGGGCTGAGGTGACCCCATTCACAGCCATCAGCCACATCGGTGCCAGCATTTTTTGTAAACCAGATTATTTAGAAAGAGGACACTCCACTGCACCATGTAGATGTTGCTGCAACTGATTTAGAAACAAGGCTGTGGGCACCAACCAGGAAAGCAGATTTCAAAATATATGAAAGGGGAAAATTTGGATGATGAGATCTGCATTTGAAAAATGTTTAAGGTGCTCGAGGCAGTTTGAAAAGAAATCCTAGCTTTGCAGGCTTCCTACTAGATAAAGGAGCATCATGATCCAAAGCTAGAAGAATGAGCAGAATAAGCAGAAGTAAATGAATCAACTAGTCCCACAGAATTGATGCACATAAATTAAAGCTCACTAAGTGCTGGGGATTATGCTCATCTGAAAGAGGAATTTGTTTGTCATAACTTAATCCTACCCAGATGAACATTCAGCAACTACACTCACTTCACTGCCAGACAAGACCATTCTGGCAGAGGCTTGAGATGCTCTAGCTATGGCCCATCCACTTCACAATTTTAGGGAGTTTTGACCAACTTCTTGTGTTTTTCAAATAAACCATCCTCAAGTCTTGTTAAAGAAATCTTAAGGCTACTACATGGAGTACATAAATCTTCCTAGTTCAGGGAAAAAGCAACTACTCAGCTTCAGAGTGGGATGACTTTACACCTGCTATTAATCTTCATGTACCTGTGGCTGGGACCTTTGGCTTTGGCCATTTTCAAGGCAGAAAAACATGATTAATGGGAAAACAGATGGTAAGTGATATGATAAAACACTTATTCTTGACAGGCAGAAACAACACAATCACATTTACATCCAGTGCAACCCAACTCCCCCCTGCCCTCCTCAGAAGTGCAATACAGTCACTGCTCCGGCTCCACAGCTGTGTTTCCTCAAGGAAGAAGAGAAGGATCAAGAATGTGAACACAGAGAATTCCCATTGGTAGACAGGCAACAAAACCAGGATGGTACACTATGTGAATTCAGACTGACAATCTAAGTTTTTGCCACCACTTTTCCTCTTGTTGCACAGCCAAAATTACATGAACCTAGAACAAGTTATAAATTGGCCTTTATAAAAACAGAATTTGTTGTCTTTAAGTGCAGAGTTCTGCCATCTCCCAATGCATAAATTCTGCAGCCTTTCACTTTAAGGGACATGAATTCAAATGAATACAGTAGCAGACCACTGCCATATATTACACTCTGTTTTTACAGATGTACATAGTTTTCCAATTGAAAGATAAAATAATGCAAACCTAGGCAAGGGAATTAGGCATGCAGGCAGAGTCAATGTACAGGTATGAAATACAAAGCAGGACTGGCATGCTGACAGGACATTGCTATTCTCTAGGGAAATCTAATATCTAAAAAGGGTAAAGTGTGCAGGTTAAGAACATCTGAATAGCCAAACACAGCTTCCTGTTTACATAAATTAAAAGAAGAATAGTCTTTTCCAAACTTTGAGTTCAGCAAGTGACGCGTAAATTCCATGTGACTCACAAATCCTTTGCATATGGCCCAAGCACACATAGGATTTTCCATCCCAAGTCAACACTTGAGTCCAGCATATTCCTGTAATGGTGATTTCTGGGAATGGAGATAGAAACTCTAAGATCTTCTTCTCAGTCCATCCTTCTAAAGACATGTGGTAACTTTGTTTTGCAGGAGCAAGCCTGGTAAAAATGCAGACCAGATAACCATAACATGGCTATTGTGAGCCATCAGAAGAAACACTTCCTATGTTCTCAGTGTAAGGCTAATGTCCTGGTATTTCTTCTGCAGAATGGTGAGTGATCTTACCCCCTTCATTCCATACACAAGGGTTAGAATAAAAGTCCTCTACAGATATCAAATGATATACATGGTGACCACAAGATGGTAAGAAAGATGGAAAGCAAATTCTTACCATGTTGGGAATTGCATCTGTCTTTCTCAAGGGAAATATTCAAATCCATCTCCACTGCATTTTCAAGCCTCAAGCATGCGACAAAAAACAAGTAAGATCTGAAAAGTCTGATGGCTTCATTTCCCACTGAGGCCAAGTGCTATCTACTACAAAGAGGGACTGATGATTGCCCCACTGCCAGGGTGGGAAAGGCACGCTCCCAGCAAGGACAGGCATCACACTCGCTCCACACTAATTGAAAGAATCGTTTGCTGCCTGTTTCAGCTGGCCTTGCAACCTCTTCACACAGAGCCCAGACACCGCTCGCGGGAAAGCTGGCAGAAGCCCCAGAGAATTACAAAATGATGAATTTTGCTTGGACAAGAGAGATTGCCAGAGTTAATTATGAACCATTATTTAGACGTATTGGTGAGGAAGACATAACAATTCTCAATACTCAGACCTATTATGAGGCCTGCCAAATTCCTGCCTCTGAGTTCAACACTGCACATAGACCAAGACATTTCTTCAGAAACTGGCATTGATGAAATTTTATGAATAAGCAAAGCATCCCATTAGCAAGGGGTCTCTGAACACCCATTAGTCAGAGCAGCAATAAAAGCATGGGGATGGGGCAGCCTACATGGTCACTTCTCGTCCTGTCCCAATGACATGGATTGTGAGAAATGCATTTTCAGACACTGAAAGACCCAAGAATGTTGATAGCTTGGGAATAGGCTGAAATTTTGCCCTGTTAGTACAGAGACTGGGGAAATGAATTTTCACATTGCCAAGAAATTAAATCAAATTTAATTTCCCATCTTGGGCTTTTTTGTATCTTCACAACTTCTTGCAAATCAGTCATTATGCCAAGAAAGTATCTTAAAAATATCACAACGAACACAAACCCCATACTGCTAAAGAAAATGGTGAGTTAGAAAAAAAGAAAACATTTTCTCCAGTGTCTGAAAAGCTTTGATGCCAACTAACAGAAAATGGGAGAAGTATAATAATAAGAAACTGAGAATTTATTACATGAAGAGTAATGGGATATTTGGACAATATAATATAGGAAAGCTATGGCAACTGCATTAACAGCAAAGCTCCAAGCCACTCCTAATGGCACTAATGAGATGTGCTGATGGGATTGTGGAGAAATATGAGAGTTTTTTCCATAATATATGATGCATAAGACCAAATGCCTGTTCTCACTGGGCCAAGACAGACACAGAGATTTTCTGTCTAAATAGAGGATGATAGAGAAAGATACGAGAGCAGAGTTTGTGAGCCTACTGATTGCCTGTGAAGCCCCAAGGTTCCCCAGTTGCAATAAGAACAAATATTCTCACTATTTCGAGACTCCTAAATAAAAGTTCAATATCCTGTTTCCAAAGGTGTCCTGTAACTGCTTCCTAAGAAACTATGTAATGCTAAGGCAAGAAAGCAGTGATGCTCTCCAAAATATACCCCCTACTTCCCAGCAAAGTGCTAGTCTGGGATTTCCTGCCAATTCCTGGTGAATGGATACTTCCCAGCCCTTAATCAATTTTCCTTCTGTGAATCTCTGATGACTTTTTGAACTTTTACAGCACTTTACCATCCACAGTATCACTCAACAAGTAATTCCACGGTTTTATTGTGCTGACTTGGCTTCATTGTGTTTATCTGAAACTGCTTGCTCTTAAATTTTACTTGATGTCTCTTAGTTGTCCCATAGGAAGAGCCATGGGACCTTCTCCTGACCACTCCTGATTTTATGGATCTTGACATCTCAGTATCACTTTCCATCTCCCCTCCCCAGAATTGTTCTGTCCTCTGCAGCACTCTTTAAACTGACCTTGGAGACAGGCCCATCACAGTCCCTGTTCCACTCTCAGGGCCCAAGAACAGTTTCATTTCATTCCCACGTTGTCATGCAGTCTGGTCTTCCAGAGACTCAAATGAAGAAGTTTTGGGGAAATGCTACATATTACCACTGCAATTCACTGGCTGTTCTTCCCTACATCCTCAGTTCTGTAATAGTGCCACATCCCACAGCTTTGTTTTACACTATTTTGGTATTACACATCATGCCTCCTGCAAACTTGCCACAGAGATCCCATCTAAATGTTCAGTCTCAAGGTTAAGATCCAATCTGAATATAAGACTTGCAAGTTATAATTCAAGGTAACAGAACACTATTGTTGATGAAAAGTGACAGACAGCAAAATTAGTGGTTTATCCTTCCACAACCACAGCTTCTACTAACCCAGTGAAGTCTGTTTTGTACCACTGTAAAGTTCAAGCAATTCATGCTCAGAGGAAAGAACTCATTTCACAATTTTATCACTGTTGTTATGATACCAGCAGGTGTTTCTTTTAAAGCCTGCTCTGGCAGGAGCATAACTCCCTGCAATTCTCTCCCTGCATTTAAAACAAAACAGCTCGAGCTGTTGTGGCTACAAAGAAACATTTGAACTTTAACACAATCTTAAAAGCTCAGGGGAGGCAGCAGATATAAACCCAAACATGATGAGAAATTAAACAACAAATCTGAGGATTTTTCACCAAATCTCATTTTCTGAGCAATTGGATTTAGCGCATGAACCTCCCTGTGCACTCTACGGATTATCCATCTGTTTCCTAACGTCATGCCTACAAGTTCATGCAAGTTAAAAACAGGTTCCTTGGGTATTCATTTCACCATGAAGTTCACCTCAGGCTCATCACTCTTTCTGGCATGAGGGAGGCTGCAGTTACAGGTTTTTTTGGAGGGGTTGTAGCTTCTCCTTCAAGCTCTGAGTGTCTCAGCAATACTGTGACCAATATTCAATTCGGTTAAAGCTACTGCATGTGGTCTACCCAAGCTGCAATCACACCTTTGATCTAAGGGCCATAGACTTAAATTGAGTTCAGAAGGACTCCAGGTTGGATTTAGCAGCTCAGAGCTTCACTCTGCTGCTTTCCACAGTTCAGAGTACAACTGAAACATCTTTTTCATTCTGCACATCACACTAAGTTACACAATAATACTCACATACTCAAAATTCTTGTTGCAGTTTGTATCCAACTTCCATGTATTTATGTCTGTTTATATGAAACCGTTGCATATTTTGAGTCTTTATGTAAGACGGGAACCTAAAAATGGTAAAAGCTGCTCCAGGAAATTGGTACTCACTCACAGTTTGTTTACACTTGATTCAGAAGTTCTTTTCAGAAGCTTCTCTGAATTATTATTAGCAGCTTTTATACAACACTGAAAACATACAGATCATTTTACATACAATATGAAGAACATTCTCTGTCCTGAAAACTTAATCATGGACTGAGTTAAATTTGAGTCAGATTTCACAATCATCTTCTCAATTTGCAAATATAAATGGCAATGTTTAGAAGTGTAAATATAAATGGCAATTGTCCTTGCCATGGCAAGGGGTTGGAACTACATGATCTTTAAGGTCCTTTCCAACCCAAACCATTCTATGATTCATTCCAGGAATGTGCCCTCATTTGAACAAAACGGCTTAGAAGTCAGCTAAATCCATGTTTGGCTGAAACAAGCAGGCATTTATCTGACAATCGTGGCATGTACCAAACCTATTTACAGCAAATGAAAAAAATGGGGAGTTTGAAGGCAGACAGCTTCAAACACTGAACATTGTAAAACTGTTCTACAATTGTTCTAGGCACAATCAGTGGAGGTTCACAAGCTACATTTTGTGCCCAGCTCTGGGACCTGATCCTACCCATCCCTCTTGTTTGTGGCCTTGGCCAGCTCTGAGCCTGTCCATACTTCCACGAGCACTGACGTGCTTCCCTCGGCCCTACATTGAAGCCTCTGGTTTCCAACCACGTCTGAACACATCCCAAAACACTACTGGGAAATCCCCTCAGAAGTTTCCAGGTAGCTCTCCAGGGAAATATTCCAGCTGTGAGACGGCAAATTATTTATTTTGTTTTCCCCTTTTTATTTCTTAATACAGACCATGTTACATTGCTCCCACATAGCTTATTTTAGTTGTCTCCCCTTTGTAGCTACACTGAATTGGCAGAAGACAACTCTGTCTGGCTCCTATTCTCACACCAGGCTTTTATATTCAGTATGTTCCACTAAAAACAAAGATGGTTTTTTTCATCCTCACTTTAAACATTGTGTGCTTGAACACACATCAGTGCCCTCTCAATGACCAGGCAGCTCAGACCCCAGAAATCCATGACGAAACCACAGGCTACAACCATCTCTCTCCATCCATTCCCAGAGCCCAGAGCTCACATGGAAGTGTTTCCATGGGATGCCAAGGAGATATTGATATTTGGAAAGGGAAGTCTGCTCCACAGTTTTACGACTTTTAAGCTTGTCCTTCTGAAGGAGAATATCATATTCATGGGGTAACTGGGGAGGAGAGGACAAGGACGGGAATATTGCTTCCTGCTGTGCCCTTCTGATGGTACAAGAAGAAGAGTTCTCCCATCCATCTTCCAGAAGTGTCAGCACTGACACTCCTACGAGTTCCTGCTTTGGTTTAAGTCTCACCATCTCATCACCTGGAAGCTCTTAGTGGCTGCACAAGCTGCAGCCAAAGCAGTTCAGGCCTCTGAGTGGGCAGCTGTGACTTGTGATCCCTGACAGTTTCTAGTAATTTCCATGAAAGTCGGAAAGTAAATGAAAAAAAATTTAAAAGTCCCAAAGCCCCATACACTCATGCCTTAAAAACCAGCCAGAATCCTGAGACAAGCAGTACCCCATTTATCTGGGGAATCTGACAACCACTCCTGACATGTAAAGTCAGACCTTCTAATCTAGCCAATTTGTAAAACTACAGGAATTCATTCCAGTGTTGCACAGCAGGCATGCTCCAGCAGAAAATCAATTCCGATGAGCAGAGGACTGTGGAAAGCACAGAATACTTATTTTAGTATTTGGTGAAGGCTGAGGTGGTTATTAATTTTTGTTTCATTATTATTATCAATACATTTTCCAATGCACACATCTAACAATTTCCAGGGAAACAGGGCTTCAGATGATACAGAGATTATCTTCCTGCTTACAGGTTTGGTGGGTTTAGTGCTATTGTGACTCTCTTCAAAACATATCACAGATCCCAATGGATGATGGACTGCAAAGAGAAAAAAGACACTTCCAGTGCATTCACAGAACCACATAATCCTAGACACAGAGCCTAACTTAGTGGTGTTTTACAGGATATATCCAAGAATGAAGTCATTCTGCTCTCCCACTATTAAGTCATGTTTTGCTGGTTAACACACCACTATTTCTCAAAATTTTACAAGGAAATCTTAGGCTTAAAACAGGATAGATCAGAACCACAGATCCCCATACTCCAGGTCTTGAAGGCAACCAAAACCCTGTCAGACTGGATTCTCACCTTGAGCTTACAATGGGAACTGAAGCGCTTATTCAAAAGCAGATGGGTTTCTCTACCTCATGAAATATTTAAACCACATATTGTGGTGGGATGTTTTGTGCATTGTCCATCCACAGCAAACAAATGAGAACTCAGGGAAAAATCCTGACACAACCTAAATATTTGCTAGCAGGCTGAGAAGTGCCACTATCCATTGATGGGCTCTTAAGAAAGCACAGCTCTGGGACATTTGACCGATCACTGTGACAGGGAAAAACTCCCACTGGAAGGACTCTGCCTGCAGGGTCGAGCACAGAGCCATGGTGGGAGCAGACCCTGGAGATCACACTGAAGGAACTTGTACAGCCCTTACTGTTTATTCAAATTACAGCAGCACTTTGAGGAACTGAGTATCAACCAGAGCACTTGCTCCTCCAGTTCCCAGCGGGACCAGGATAAGGTACAGAAGGAATCTAATAGACTCCCAGACCTAAAATCAATTATTGAATTTTTTGAAATCTATTGCCTTTTTAATTGTAAGCAACTGTAAATTTAATGTCCTGGTTTTATTCAAAGCCCCCCAGGATCAAGTTTCAGTTCCTGTCTTTAAACTTATATGTTCATTATCATACAGTGGGCTTTTTAAAAAAAATTAAATAAAGAAGCAGTCACAACTTGTAAACAACAACTTAGTATAACCAAAAAGGTATTCTCAGCAACAAGAAACACAAAGAGAATGTGAGTAACTAAAAAAAAACTTTTTTATTATTTTGTTACATTATTCTGTACTTGGGGGTGGAACAGCAGGATTGAGACAGAATGCTTTAAATTGGCTTTACTGCAAAACATCCCCAGGAGGATTTAAAACCAGCAAATGAGAGCAGAAGCCTTGGTGTTCAGCCCAGGAACTGTCTGGATCAAAGGTTATAGAAGAAATCAAAGCCACATAAGCATTTGTACTTTGACACGTAGGACTTCTCCTAGAGCAGGTTCTGCCCAAATTCTCTGCAAAATAACTGCTAGCAGTAATGATATCTATAAACTGTGCTCCCAAGGCAATGATATGGCAGGTTTTTGAGTTCTTCAAAGGGATTAGTGAATTTCACGCTTGCCAGAAGGGTAGATAAATCTTAATACTCCCCTTTGTTTTGCAACCAAATAATGACTGTTTAAGAATAGTTCTTACTCCTTTATGCTCTGCTCAAGTAATGGAATATTTTATGCACATGAAATCTGTGCCTGTCTGTGATCCCTGCTACCCCACGTAAAGCACATATTTTAATAGAATATTTAATTATAGGCCAGTAATTCCAGCATACCACAATGAGCTTATTTCACAATACCCATTTGTGTTGCAATGTCGATTACTTATTTTTCACACATGCTTGGTGACAAGGCTACAGCTCCAAGGACTCCATCAAATGCACCTGCCAAGTCACTGCAAGCAGTGAGAACAACATTAAACATCCTGTTTATAGCACGAAGTGTATATGTTTAATGGAGCCTACATGGCAAAGGCTCATGTCTCCCACATCCTTCCCCATAAAGTCAGGTAAGTGTTAAAAGTAGTTTGCTTGTCTGGAAGGGAAACATGCATTTTCCTACAGCTGCTTATCTTAAATTCAAGCTTTGAACCTTAAGGGGTAAATAGTGCAAGGATTTAAAAATAAATATGAGTGAAACACTTGAAGATTTACTACGGACAATTTAAAAATGTAAAAGGGAAAAAACATTCTGACAGAAAATTATTTAGGTCACTGGGATAATTCATTGTTATGTGCCCTAGAATTTATAATGCCACTTGCTCACTACAGTGTTCATATGTATGCGTTAACAGTTACACTACACATCATGACTCTGACACATGCACTTCACAAACACTTTTCTATCAATAAACATCTTTATATTAAGAAGACATTTCTTCCCTTGTTTTTAAGGGCCAGCAATCTTGACTCCTTTTTCCCACATCATCTCTACTACAGGTGAATGAAACAACAACAGTTTCAAACCACTCTGTAATATCAGCTGCACAACCCTTCCACAGAGAAAAGGGCAGACACCCTGCAGAGGTTTTAATTCTCCTCATATCTCTCAACCTGCTGACTACACCAAACATTTTCATTCCTCAGTACCACTTCCATCTTATTCAAAAGTATTTTAAGATCTGTACTGAAAATCCTGCCCTCTGCTTCCCAGTTCCACTGCCAATCAGCTCTACACACCTCGAGAAGAAAGAGTATTTTGTTCCATATTTTTTCTATTAACATCCTTGGGATTTTGGAGTGCTTCATACTTCCTAAAATCAGATCCAATGTCAACATTCATACCTTTAGAGACTAAGGAAATTCCTCTGGCCTGATCTATGCTACTCAAGTGTTGTGCTGAGAGGTTAGCAATCTATTTGAAGCCACAAATTAGGGTGAGAACCCTTCAGGAACTCTAATAATTTGGTTTGCTGTTAAAAGAGCATTTGCATGCTGGTAAACTAGCTGCAAAAAAGAAGTCAATCAGAAAAATTACTCACTAAATGATTTGCAAAAATTTATTACCATTTTCAGCTGTTTTCCAAAACTCTAGTAATGAACAAAGGATTCTCATCTCCTCCTTCCTTTGCACTTAAACTTGCTAATTATCCCCAGCCCATGAGGCAGCCTCCTAACTAAGGAGTACTCTCTTGGCTGGAAAGGCCACCAGCCAGTAACTACTACTGCATGTTCACTTCCATTCCCTGCAACTTTCCATGGTGTTTGTCAACGATTCCTTTGCCTTTGGATATTTATTCTTTACTATTTTGCTAACAATGAGCTACATGTAGGGAAACTTCTTTTTCTCTTTGACTCCTGCAATGCACAGAGGCTGCAAAATCAACACAGCACTGGGAGCAGCGTGATTCGGTTTCTGCAGTTTCTGAATTGGCAGGAAGCTCATAATGACTTGTGGCTACACATCTATGAGACAGAACTCTATCCTCCAGCTCAACCAGGTCCTAAACAGACACTAGATCATAAAACAGGCCCATAGGCTCTTTGTATTCATGTAACCATTTCACTGACCACAACGGTAAGTTAGTGCCTGTTTCCATCAGTGCACCGCAGGGAGTTGTACCTTCCAACATCTCCATCGTAAAGCACTGAAGGCCATTTTCAGAATAAAATTGTTTCATATATGTATCACAAAATGAATTTCAGTATAATAATTCCATTTGCTTCAGAAATCTACAGCAAGAAAAATTATTGGCATTATCCCACGCTACTTGTAATCTTCACGGTCATAACACACAGCGATCATAGAAACTGGCAGAACTGCTATGGACACTTCTACACTTGGTGAATATTCTGTTTAGAGGTCAGTGTAGTGTAACTGCAAGACAAAACCCTGGCTTTGTGCTAGCCTTGCCACTGACCCATCTGTGTAATTGCCACAGATTGCTGGTTTGTGAAATGGAGATGAGAAAGGGACAGCCTTGCACGCGCGCGGCACCCGCGCCAGCGGCAGAAGGCACATGGCAGCTCAGGAGGTTTCTTCCATTCCATGGTCTTAAAAATCCTTAATTTACATAAAGTTCTTTGAGTTCCTTAAATAATTGAGGCTCTGTTCAGAGGGCACATTGCATCGATTCCCTATGGGGCATAAATAGGAAGGAAATAATTTTTGGAAATACTGATAATATAATCTGACCAATGTTCCTACTATTTTAACTTTATCCAGATTTACCTTGTTCAAAGCAGACCGATAAAAAATGTATTCTATTGCAGTGGAAAAGTGAAGGCATACAAAATAAACTGTACCTTAAGTTCTAAAAACAAATCAAACTCCAAATCCAAGATGGGTCTATCTATATCTGCAGCCTATCATTAGTCCAAGCACCACTTCCAACCCTTTCACAAGCCTTTCCCAAAATCAGTAGCTTCCAGTGAAGTTCCATTGCAGAAAGCTACACAGAGTTACACAGGGAAGTTACAAATTAAAGGAAGTGGTAAATTCAATCCTTCGGATGCTCTCCTATAAAAGCTAGACTCATCTTCAGCTTTGGTCAATCCAGTTCCAGGAGCTGCAATTCACAAGGAAACTTCCATTGCACAGAGCAATGTCACACTGGAGGATGACACCAAACACAAGAGTACATTCTGTGCAGGGCAAGTAATCTGGACAGAGAGGATGTCAGCACTGGGATATGTGATTTGGCCATGAGAGCAGTTATTTCAAAATTCAGGAGCAAAGGAAAATATCTTGAGATTAAAGTCTTGGCAAGTACAATAAAATAGATAAATAAAATAGATAAATAAAATAGGTTGTGAAATCTCAGTTCATGATTATTACTAATAGATTAAGTTCATATGACTGGATTACAAATAAGCATTTTAAAAAGTATGTCTTTGGGAGGAAGGGGGTTATTATTTTTTTATGTTGGAGGAGGATCAAAGGAGGAGGACCAGCATGAGAAACTGCCTGCAAATCTCAGTACAACAGGAAAGAAAGAAAGAAGAAAAACCTCACACAAAGCCTAGAAACAAATGGATAACTGAAGAGAAAAGAATACCTCCCTCTCTCATCATCTTCTCCTAAGTTTCAGGCAGAATTTCTCTTAAACTGTAGGCTGGGAGCAGTGAAAAAGGAGATAGGAAATTTGTAATCATGATGGAAGCAAGGGAATTTATCAAAATAGCTCTAGGCACAAATGCATTAGCTGGGACAGCAAGCCCACTGCCTAAACCTGCTATTCCCTGCCCTGCCCATAAATTAGTCTCAACATAACAGGAAGCATCATCATCTAAGAAGAGGTAGACCTTGCCTCTGGGAGACAAACAGCAAAATATGCCAAGAGGAGAGACGAGAAGAAATTCCAGCACCGATCTCCAGCAATGCTCTGCTGCCAGAGCCTCCATGCAGGTCTCAGAGCTGGGACTCTCCAGCTCCTTCTGCTCCTGGCACAGACGCTCCACGTGGCCCCGGCGATGGGAGGGACACAGGGAATTGGCAGTGCCTCACGGTGGTCTTTTTAATATCCTTTTTTTAAAGGCTTTCTGAAATCCACTTTCTAACTACAGCAGAGCAAAAGAAGGGTAATTAAAAATAAAATAAAGGTTTTATCAAATTCAAAGGAGAAGGTAAAGGAGCATGTGAGTCCTGAGGGACCTGTGTTCCCCACCATGGCAGTCAGCTGTTATCATAAGACATGGATCTGTATTTTATTCACACAGTTTTTCTTAACAGAATAAGCTAAGATGCATCATCTCATTTTCATAAGGGGCCTCAGGGGACAGGGTAGAAACACCCATACTGAACAAGTAAGAGCATTTAAATGTAAGAGGGGAATAAGAGGTAGAGCAGAACGCAGAACATTCTGTCCACCAACAGAGACTAATGAACAATGACCCAGGTTCATTTACCATCAGCTAACTGAACTTCCTTAGTGTAAGCAGAGCTTGGGATAAATTGGGACATTTATTTCAGCTGACAGGACCAGAGTAAACAAGTAGATGCTTTTTAATTTCTCTTTTTACTTATGGGGCCATAGAAAATCCATGGCAAAGAGACCACATAGAAGATTTAGATTAGCACAAGGAATTTAACATTGCTGTCTGAGCAAAGGTTTGCCTTAAGAAATGAAAAGAAGCTTTTTAAGTTCAGAATGGCTCATCCCTAAAGAAAAGGACAACAACTTTCAATCTTGTACACATCCTTGCTCTCTTTTCTGCCTGCATGCTGGTGTCCTGAGCACCCCTTTTTCCTCTCTTCACAAAAGCAGCAGTGGTTTAAAATCCTCTTGCATCTTGTGAGGAAAACAAAACAAAACAAACACCATCACCACTAGTTAAACTAAAACTGGAACACTGAGCTGTGTGTGTAAGTTTGGCTCTTCAAATGCCTATCTGAGCACTTTAAAATGACCTAATTTTAAACATTCAACTTCCTTTCATTCCATTTAAATTGCAGAGCTGGATTAGCCATAATATTGACTGCAACTGCCTGTATCATCAGCCCAAGGAAACTACAGCCCTGATGGTTCACCTGAAGCAGCATTTCTAATTCAAAGACAATTAAAGAAGGGGTTAAGAACACCTTAGGTACTTTAACCCCAAGTGAAATAACACCACCCCATCTCACAGAAGGGATACACCAAGCAAAACTAGTTATCAGTATGTCATGCATGAGAGTATCTCCTAAGTAGGAACATATGGAAGAGTCTTTCCCATCATCATTTAAGAAAATTAAGCAGTGCTGTGACACCTATGTAATGTAACCAGGACTTTGCATGCAGCATCAAGCTGTGCTATCTATAGGAAATATTTCCTTTATTGAATATAATGCCTTGGCTCTCATGAGTTATATCAGTTTGTCATCAAATTTTATCTCACTTTTTATTGCTGTTGTTAAAGGCTTTAGGAATCAAAGTTTTTCCAAAACCTTTCCCTGATACAGAAAAAAAGCCAGAAGCCTTAGGAGTCTGCTGTGTACTCTACTTTCCTTGCAGCTATCTCTGTTGAAGACTTTTTTAATTACAAAATGGCTTTTGGAAGGCGCAGGAGTGGTTCAGCAAATTACTGCCTAGAGCACAGCATAAAACCCAATGCCAACAAGGGGGCACATTCAGAATTTCAGTCTTGAAGGTCAGAAATACCAACTGTAATGAAAGACAGTTCGATTTCAAAGTGCTAAATGACCGCTGTGGTCCAGAGAGTTTTTGTCAGATGTACAGGAAAGCAGAATCCTAAAGAGGAGAAATTGGTGCATGCACATCTGGTAGAGCAGCATCCAGTGGTTTTCTAGGGCATAATAAGGTTTTAAAAGGCAGACTTTAAAAACTCACAAAAAAAGGTATCAATACATATGAAACCTCTACATAAGCAGTTAAAAAATTCACTGTCTTGTTCTTGGATCCAGTCCATAGCCTGGAGACAACTGTGGAATGCCTCACTCAGCATCAGTGATCGAGGTCTGAAAGATGCACGATAATGAGAGAAAAATAGGAATTTTGCATAGAGCAATCTTTCAGACACACAGATTTAAATTTTATTTTTCATATGGGGGGAGGGGTAAGAGCTCTCTCACTTTGGAAGAGCTCGAGCCAAAGATATATACTATTATTAAGAGTTATACTAATGCACTTGATTGATCCTGAAGACTTCTAGTCATCACAAGATATGAGTAAAAAAAAAAAAAAAAAGACAGTGGAGGTTCTGGAACTTTACAGTATGAGTATATACTGCTTTTCAGACTTTTTTCCTTGATCATTTCAGATCATGACCAGATGTATGAAGAGTCCCTGATAAGTGCAAAGCCATTTTTTCAAATTAAAAGTCATTATTTCATTCTAGATACAACTCAACATACATTCTGTGTTAAGAAATGCTGCCAAATTTTATCACTTAATTTGAAAAAATTCTCATTTTCCTTAGCATACAAATTGCTACATTCCAAGCACATCCTACACAGCCTGGCCAAATTAACATATTCTAATAAAGCATAGCAGATATCGTTTCCACTTGTCCTGCAGGTCAATGTGACAAGGATGAACACTGCCTATGATGCCATTGGAAATATTTAGAAGAGAAGGTAAAAAACATGAACGTGAATAACTCAGTGGTATAGGACTTGTCTATTTTTCTTCCCTCAAATTGTATTCACCATTCTATAATATCAGAGCCTATCGTCCAACAGATCATGTGTAATTTTGGCCTTTTAAATGCAAGTTCGTGTCTTTTGCTTTTTTGGTCCATAGCTTTTCAGGGAGTTCAGCTCCAGTCTTTCCTCACCCTGGTTTACTCAGTTGCATAATACAACCTTATTAAAGATTACAGTCTGCTGCAAATGGCTTTCTTCTGCCTGGAACTACAGAGAAAACTGAACTAAGGCGGGCAGCATTTCAACAATAAGTCAGACTAATTCCAGCAAGGCAAACTAAATAATTTTCTGTCCCAATTACTTTGGATAATCTTGAATTTATTCTTATGCCATCTCTCTGTGCAGTATTTTGCCACGAACTGGAGACTTGCTAACGCACCCTGACCTGCTTAATTGGAAGCTGAAGCATAATTGATATCAAATCAGATATCAGAGGAAAATGCTAGCCAGTTCACCCCATTTCCCATGCCCAAAAAACTTCAACTGACTCATTAAGAAATTACTTTAGGAAATGAGATATGGAAGAGCAGTGACATCCTAATTAACAGAACAGGAAACACATAATGAGTAGGAGAACTGCTTTGTGTACTGGATGCACTGCAAGATTTTTCAAGTAAATAAGGCAAATGCTGTGCCCAAACTCACATTTCCCTGCATTGATGGTGCAGTTTTCTCAATACCACACAACACTGAGAGTTTAAATAAACCTACCCGACAGTCAAGTCTTAGTAATCTGCCTATCAAAAATAGATCAGTTTAAAAGATGTTTGAAATCTTATAATCTCAAGAAATGAGGTTATCTGCCTCCTGTCTGTTTCACTTATTTAAAAAAATACTTTTGCTCCATCACAGAAGAATGTATTTTAACCAGAAATAGGCTAAGACTGAAAGATTTCTTCCAAGTCCTTAACAATTCAGGTGGGGCACCCATCCAAATCTGCTTTGGATGCAAGTCAGATGCAAAACTGGAGAAAAACTGTTCTCTTGTTCCAGTTCAAATATGGACAAAATCTCAAAATCTGTCTTGAGACAATGAACTTGTGCCTCAGATGAAACATGATAAAAAAACTGTTCTCCACGTCCTGTTTTAATTCTTTGTAGACGGTTCCACTTTGCCCTCTTGCACCATTTCACCCAGCACTGCTGATGGTCCACGTGACACTGACGCAAAATAATCTCCTCTTCCCAGCTACAGACTTTCCACCACTTTCTCCTGTTCCAACCCAGATTTAATACTTTACCAAAATATGGTGTGATCCCTTCCATTTCCAAAGTGGATTCCCACAGATTAATACACATGGATTTATGAATCAAAACGTAGAAGGTTTAATGAGAGAAGTTCCTCCCTTTCTGTAACCACACTCCATATTCTCAGGTACAGGAACTACTTTGGAACAGAGTTATATCCAAAATCATTAATTAATGCCTTAATCCATCCCATAGGAAACGAGCGGAGGATTTATTTTCTGCAAAACCCTGCTATAAGGAAGGCAGATCTACCCTTACCACATGTTTAAAATCAGCAGCTTTTCCTCCTTTTTTAACCCTCATTCATTTTCACTTCCACCTCATAAAAATCACTTGCAAAAACCCCAAAAATATCAGATTAATAAAAACAAAGCAAATCTGACTTGCATGGGGTTTCTTACATCATGACCACCTTCCTCACCCCAGCAGCTGCCTTGGAGTCTGAGCAGAGCAGACCACACAGGGGTGATGCCAGACACCTCCCTGCTTCCCGCAGCGACCGCTTCCAGCTCAGCCGAGCCACGCTCCACGAGTGGAACAGGTAAAGAGGCACAGAGCAAAGTTATTCCTCACCCAAATATATGAGCTGTACACAAAAGCACCCGTGAGCAACTTGTTATTTGGGTGGGAATTAACCTCTCCTGTAATGTTCTAGGGAAAATGGGTGAGTTCAATTCCTTAAAAGCTTCAGAGTTCAGTGTAACATATAAGGAACACTTTTTTCCGTACAACAATCTGCTCTTTGGCACTGCCTCAGAATACTTTACTGCCACGTCTTACTTTGAAATGGGAGGATGCCAAGAATGAGATAAGTGCAGACATCCATGACTGGGAAACACAAGTAAAACGCCTTCCCCAGAGCCAATTACAGCCTTCGACGCACAAGCTCCTAAAAAAAAAAAGCCCTTAAACTAAACAAACAAAGTAAAAGCAACAGTAAGTTTCTCTCTCTGCACTCAAGTGGAAGCTCAACATTTATTTCTTTAGATTAAAAGGCTTTTGTTTTTAATTAAAAGCTTTGAAATATCCTGCCAAATTGAAATAAAGCATTTGTTTCTTCAGAACATAAGTCTGAATTCTCAAAAAAATACAAATGCCCACATTATCACATTAAGAAGAGATTATTCTTTATCTGCTATTCAATGAATGAAAACCCAGATTACAGCTGAGACTTGCATGAAATATAACTGCTGTAGTGGGCAGATTTGTCTCCTAACAGTTCCATTTGGCTTTTGTTTTCCTTAAGTGTCTGATAGCACTTTATCATGTAATTTTATCAGCAGTTTTTTCCACTACTAAATATTGTAGTCAAGATGAGGGAAAAATGACAATGTGACTACAGTCTTCATTTGAAACCCTTTAATTTGGCATATTTCCTTTTGGAAAAGGAAGAGCTAACTTAAGTCAATTAGGGAAAACATGGTATGAATACTTTATAAACCATCAAGGGGAAAAAAACTGAGTGAAATTAAATAAGCCTCAGCAAGTAATTAGCTATTTAGATTCAGCTTCATACACACTTAAACCTACCAAGGATCCCAAACTGACCCATTCTACACCCACCATTCTTGCCTGATTAGAAAAATCCAGGTGCATGAAGCCAGAAGAGAGCAGGGGAAGGTCAATATAATGAAATGACAACAGCAAGGTATAAACTCACTCAAATGAAAAGAGATCTGAAATCTCTAAAATCAAGCAAGTTCACAAGTGAATGTCTTTCAACCAAGCAGTCCAAATGAAACTGAAAATTACCTTCAAACAACAGAAGAAATGTTCTTTAGCTCCTCTTTGTCTTGCCTGACCTGTTCATATTGCCTCATCAAACAGCTCGAGCAACTTCAAAGTCCTTGTTCCACTCTTCCTCCTTTGCTAGTACAGTGATGCTCACCACTGCTATTGCAGAGGACAGATATAAATAATTTAATTTTTTTAAAGCATTGAAACAACCCCTAAACACACCATTTTGAAAGGAGTTGGGGCCACATTCAGAAGAGGACAGTGAAGCCCAGCACAAGACTTCACTTCCTTAGACGCCTATGAAGAAGATCCAACAAAAGCCAACAGTTCAGGAACTCAGCTGAGTGGGGTTATACACCCAAAGGTATTCACCTACCAAAGAGCAGGTGGGATCTGCCAAGGCACAGCCCCAGTGAGCGAGGTAGTTAAACACATTGACATCAAGTTAATTAAGACCATAGCTCAGGTGAATATGGAAGCTTCCCTGGGTACCACGCATCTTTTTTAGTTCCCTACATAACTCTACAAAAACCCAGAAAATCCACCACAATCTTTGATATCAGTGGAAGTTTCAAACTCTTACTTTTCTGAGAGGGTTGATTTGGGTCTCAGCTACTTTCTTAGGCTGGCTTCAGCACGACTTCAGGAGATTTTGTGGTTTGTGTTGTACGAGAGATCAATCAGCAGCATCATAAATATTTTTGGTGATATTAGAAACAAAAGACAAAGGACCGTAGCAATATTTTTGTGAACATGTGCAAAAGCACTCCAGAAGAAGCTAAGGCAGAGCCTTCACAGCTGCGGCAGCATTGGCACAGTGATGGGAAAGGAGCAGGAACCCTGATGAGAGGGAGAATCCAAAAAATGATTGAATCGGTTTTATTCAAAGTTTCCACACAGAGGAGAACTCACCTTTGGCCTAAAACCAGGAATGAAAAACTCTCAGTCCAAAAAAAAAATGCTTTGGCCAGGGCCATGTGCAGCTTGAAAAGGGGGCTTCTTGTGAGAGCTGGAGCACTGTGGTTTGTCTGGCATGTGCTATCACATGTTTTGCATTTTCCTTTCTTAATGACATTATACTCCTTTAAGTACTGAAAGTAACAGAGATTTACTTATTTCACCCATTTTTCCCATATGTTCTAGGTGTGCACTAGTATCATTTGCCAATCTAATCCATTTTATAAGTATTTAAAGGATTTTGAATGTACAATAGCCTAAATTATTCAGCCCAAATTTCGTTTCATCAGTATTTTATGTTCATTTTCTGTGAGTTCCACAAAAAAGAGTCCATTGTCTTTTGCAAAAGGTGGCACTTGGACCAATATACAATATAATGTTTCAAGCACAGTGAAATATAATGATATGCACAGACTATTCCAAGAAACCTCCCTTTTCCAGTATTTTCCACAAATCTCAACCCAGAAACTGAAAAGATTATTTTTTTCTAAAGGAAAGAGTAATATGTGCTTGGTAAGGTCTATGCAGAAGATTAAAATATAGGATGTATAAAAAGAAAATCATGACCCTGATGCCTGATAAAAAGAAAATTATTGTTAAACTAACTGTTGGCTTTTAATTGTACTGCCCCAAAGAATTGAATTATTCTCAATTTCAAAATTGGTGCAACCACTACATTATGAAGGTGAAGTAACACTACAGTCACTTATTGCTGGACCCAGTCGAGCTGCCCTCTTTTGAGCCACCACAGCATTACCACTTCCACTGATTTCCTACAAATGGGAAAGAGAGGGATGCTTTTCTACCTCTTCCTCAAATGGCTCATGTCTATGGCCTGGGGAAGATTAAAAGAGGAAGATAAAACAGTCACTGAGGGAGGAGGCTGCATAAGCCACAGTTGGACCACTTTCTCTTTATGATCCAAAAATTGTCTCTCCCATACCCCCAATTTTACCCTCTCCTTATGCAGGGAGGCTGAACCAGCACCTTTTAAGGAGCTTCCAGGCAGAAGGAACCCAAGAAACTGCAGCTCATCAGCAGCCCAGAGTGACAGTTCCAGCAAGGGAGAAGAGCAAAAGACACGAATGTTAGGACCCTGAAGTCCCAAATTTCCTTCTCTCAGAAGCAGTGGGTGATGCTCTATTTAGTTTGGGCCTCGACATGCAGAAGAGAATGAAATCAGATGGTGAATCAAGGAAGGGACAAACACTTTAGAGCTGTTTATGTAAGAACAGCTCTGGAGAATGGTAGCATTCCTTACAAACCAGGGGCAATCAAAGGCAATACTGAAACTCAGTAATTCCCTCAGCAACAACAGAACAGAACTTTCCCAGTCTCCCAAAGAGGATTTGACAATGCCATTTATTGTTTTACACTCCAGTGAACAAAAGATGCAGAAAACTAACAGAAGAGAGCGACAAGTGTATTTACACAGTGAGAATTTCAAGAGGAGCAGCTGTATTTTGAAAGGAAGGAAAGGCCACTTTTTTCTCTGAGACTGGATTTAAAGAACACAGAAACCACCAAGCTTTATGATATTTGTATTAAAGATTTGGTTGGTTCAGAAGCAAAATAGAAATTCTTTATCTGAAAATTAATGCCTGCAAAGTGACTAGAAGGCTTCCATTCTTTTTCCAAAAAGAGATTTTTTTATATGAATCATCTCCTTTCCTGATTAGCAAACTAAAAGTATGAAATTGTTTTCCCTCTGGATATATCCCAGCTGGATCAAAGCACTGGCCCAAGAACATACTGTACCAGATTAGTTATGGAGGAAGTCTACAAGAAATTCAAGCATCTACTTCTCATCTCTCCTGATAAAGTTATCACCCCAGAATATAAACATGGGTTCTTCATGCACTGTACTGACAGATATGTGCCCAGATAGTTTTAAACCTGTTTTTTGTTGCAGTTATTACCTCAGCACAAAGAGTACCTGCTCTGCTTTGGGAGCAGAGTTCATGCCCTGTCCCAGACAAATCACTCAAGTTCATTCCACCATCACTTCTCTTCCAAGGTCTCACAGACAAAGGTTTATTCCATACCTGGAAAAACCATCACCTCTAATGAGTACCAGAGGGCCACAGCTCCCACAGGAATTGTGTGTGCCTGTGGGCCAGTGAATGGCACAGGGACACCTTGTAAGGAGCAGTGCATGGGGGATGCTTCAGCACAGTTCCTAAGAGTTAAACATCACTGTGATATCTATTTTCAGTGAAGACAGAGGAAAGAATCTACACCCACATCTTCTGAATGCACAGAGTCATCAATAAAAGGAGTCTCCTGCTCCAAGCCATGAAGTCATAAATCAAGACAAAACAAACCATTGACCTGTTTTTATTCTTACATGGAGATGCACCACTGCAGTGAGGGTTTAAGGACATGACAGGTCCTGCTGCATAAATCAGGTCTCTCCTACATAACTGTGTGAAGGATAAATCCAAATACACACTGACAGCCAAAACAGGAGAGTGGTACTGGGGTGGGGGGCTACAGGCTGGATGCTAGATGCCCACCAAAGCCAGTGCATCACTCCCCTCCTCAGATGGACAGAGGAGATAAAATACACAAAAAAATACTCTAGATAAGGACAGGGAGAGAACACTCCCCAGTTACTGCCACGGGCAAAACTCGACTTGGGGAAAATTAATTTAATTTATTACCAATCAAATCACAGTACAATAATGAGAAATAAAACCAAATCATAAAAACACCTTCCACCTCATCCCTCTGTTCTCCCTGAGCTCAACTTCACTCCTGAACTCTCTGCCTCCTTCCCCACAATGGTGCAGTGGGATGGGGAATGTTCATCACACATTTTCTCTGCTGCTCCTTCCTCCTCAGGGGGAGGATTCCTCACACTCCTGCCCAGCTCCAGTGTGGGGTCCTCCTGGGGCTGCAGGTGGATCTCTGCTCCCCCATGTTCCTCCATGGGCTGCATGGGGACATCCTGCCTCACCATGGGGAATCTGCTCCAGCACCTGGACCACCTCCTCCCTTTCTTCTACACTGACCTTGGGGTCTGCAGAGCTCCTGCTCTCACCTATTCTCACTCCTCTGATGGCAGCTGCAAGTTCTTTACCCCTTCTTCTAAAATGTGTTATCCCACAGACACAACCACCATAAATATTACAAAGAGTGAGAAGTGATTACTGTCTTGCAGAGAGCAGTGTTAATATGGGCTTTAAAAAGAGATCAATAGGCATTTTTTTATTAGTCACATTTTTGGCAGCTTGTCTGTATCTGCAAATACATATTTTAGAAAATCAAATCAGCAGCCAACCCTTGCTACGGACAGAAAAAGGAAGGCAGTAAAAGCACATATCATACAATTATATTAGTGCTCCCTCCTAAAGAATGTTTTACAACTATGTCTGGCTAATCAAACCAATTTCTCTTTACTGCTCACTGGAACAGCACCTCTTCTATTTCCTCCAAGTTGACTAGGGCTTTTCTGTTCCCCGTCTTCAGTTCTTTTATTTCACAAATGTTTTGCAAATACACTGTCACTTGGATTAGGCTGCACTTAACCTGAAAAGGGTTCACCATTCCCTGGGTTTAAAATGAAAAGTATCAGAGCAACAGAGAGAGGTCTGGTGTACATCACTGTCCAAAGCCTGTGCGTGTCCAGGGTCAAGAACAACTCTGCTGAACACAGTACAGAGAAGCAGGTGCACCTGAGCAAAGCCAGACAGCCCAAAAACACACAGTGCAGAGAATCAGACACAGAACCCACTGACAAACAGTCCTAGGGGAAAAACTAGACTTTGAGTTAGTTGTTGAACTTGGAGCTGGGAGCAGGAATCTGTGTCCCGTTGCCTGAGTTCAGTGAGAACTCAAAGAACTTCCTTACTCTTTGTAAACAAGTAGGAGGTACAAAGAACATCTGACTCCATTACCTTTCCCTAACTTCAACTGTCTGCAAAAACCCAGTTTCGGCAAATCTCACTCATGTCCAAAGAGGCAGCAGGACATGCAAATGCTTTATAGTTTAAAATGTCATATGTTGATGCTGACAAGTTCAAGACATGAGAAGAGGTTGCCATGGAAACACATGCAGTATTGCCTGGAACATAAGGCAACATTTTACATTAAGAATTTAAAAAAAAAAAAAAAAACAACCTTGGACCAACAAATTAGTTGGTTGCCAAATTAGGTTTACGATGGGAGAAAAATTAGTTTGTCATTTGTTCTCAGACAGAAAAACTTTTGTTTAGAAACAATAAAGCTAAATGTAATGAAAGCATTTGCATTATATTTTGGATTATTTCCCTTGTCTCAGAGCAAAAAGTAATTTTATATTGAAAGATTTTCTTTTGAAGCTCATATACAGCAAATCCATCTCTATATCCCCATGTGCTGGAGTCTCCATCTAATTTTCTTTTTATAATTAATGAAATCACTTTAATGAATAGTTATGTTCATGGAAGGGTTAAACCTTTAACTCTTCTATAACCTTACTTATCTGTGTACTCACGTTGGACAACAGAACTAATACAGGAGTAGAACTGATCAGAAAAGAGCAGAATTGCATCCTTGGGCAGTCTGGCACCTCTGAGAAGCTTCCTAAGCCCTGTTTTATAACCTGTCCCTGCTGCGAGGTGACGCCTGCCCTTCTGGGGTATTGATTGGCATTTTTCAATGCAAATCTCTTCTGCTCCATTCCCTCCCCTCCCAACAAGCACAAGAACAATTTTGAATTCCCCAAACAATACTTTTTATTCTGAAGGCCTCATGAAACGCCTGATTCTAAAACACAATTCCTACACTCCCATCTACTCAAGGGGAAAAAAAAACCCTTTCCACTTAACTTTTCTTACATAAAACATAAAGCCTTTTTTTTTCTTCTGAAAATTTTCTATTAGTTATCCACTGGATTTGAAAGAGAAGATTTCTACAAAGGGGACATGGGGTTCTACTTCTGACACTTTATTTTTGGAAGCACAAAAGAACATTTGAGCTGCTGGGCCTAAGACTGATTCTTTCATCTTTTCCTATTTTGAGTATTCTAGAAAATTTCAGTCTACTAGAACATTTATTTGTTTGGGAGTTTGGGCCATCACAGAAGTGACAAATCTACTAATCTACAATTCAACTCCAATTATTCTCCAATCTGCAGCTGCAGCTGACAAGACCTCATGATTTCTGCAAGTAGAAATCCAAGATATGCTTATAAACACAAAAGATGGGGTCATGGTACCATCATGGAAGGATCAACATTTTTGCTTGATAACTTCAGTAAAAATCTGAATCAAATTGCAGACATCATTTCTTCATAAATACCTAAGCAGTGAAGGTGGGAAAACCTCATTTTTTGCTAAGTTTCAGAGAGAGGGGGCTAGGAAACCTGATGACAAGTACCTGAAACGGAAAAAATCTTGTGGACTGGCTTGAGAGCACTGTCCTTCAGTAAATGCAGCCGGCAAACAATGTCGGCAAGTTGTTTTTAGAAAACATCTCCTTTAGGGTTGTGTTGTCAAAGATGCCTAAGGAGAGCTGACAGCCAAACACAGATGGGCTCCTCATGTCCTCAAAACCTCAGCTTAGATGGTTACAGTTTAATCCCAACTGTTTAAAACGAGGGGTGTTTTCCAAGCATCCCACTGTCACAGGGAAATTCCCGTAAATGCCTGTTGTGAGTGCTGACCTCCTGTCTCAGCAGGGCTGCAGGCTACTGGATTCAAGGGCCACTGCTGCCACCCAGGCAAAGTGGGTCACAGCAAGAGGAATGAGGAGCAGCATTTCTGAGTTTTAAACGCCAGATCCTTTTAACATCCATCCAGAAGCCCATATGAATTTATTTATTATTGTATTTTTAAGCTGTCTGTACATGATGGGGTTTTGGTTAGTTCCAAAACAGCCTTTTTTAATTTTATTTTTAAAAATACAGCCCACTCTTTACGCAGATCTTCCAGATACATAAGATATTAACTTTACCTTCTACTTACAACATCAGTAACAGTGATAAGTTGTTTTTCTTTTCTTTGGAATCTAGAAAATCTTTGTTCCTTAAGAATCTTACAAGAATATTCAGGCAAGGTAAGTGCAAATTATTAGTTCCTGATTTCAGTGCTGTTTAAAGCATAATTTTTTCCTGTCACACCCCACTTCCCATTATTTTCTTATTATTACTTTGAATAAAGTAATAATTATTGAATAAAGTCCATGAAAACTTGTAAATAGACAGGATAAATGTATGGACCTTTATAAAGTCAGTTCTCTTAAAAATCCACAATGTATCTGTGTCAGAAGGACTGAGGCAGAAAAATATGGAAAAGCTCATCTGTAAAGATGCTGAGACTTTGGCTGCAGTTCACTCAACTTCACAGGGTTCATCACAACAGTATTTGGCTCTCCTCTCTTCTGCTTTCTTCACTACTAATGGATACTTTACTATTTAATTAGTGCAGCATGATCCAAATCCCATCAAAGTCAATAAAACTCTTTTCATTTATGTTAACAGGCTTTGGACCAACTCCTGGTTTAATACCAGAATCAAATAAAACACCCCTAGGAAAAGAACAGATATACCAAGCTTACAATTTAAAGTACAATCTTAAAACCTTCCTAAGGTTTTTACCCGCTTTAAAGTAAATCTCATTATTGAACATCTTATAAAAACAGCTGGACAGCTCTTTTTTTGCCAGTCCAATTAAAGTGGCAGAAGGCATCAAAATGTGTGCAGAGCTTCGCTGTGAGAAACCTTCCCACGGCAGAAGGTGACGCCCTCCTGAGGCTTTTCCTGGGGCTCCTGTGCTGTGCCAGAACACGAGGGTTCACCTGGGAGGACAGACCTGGCAACAGAACTGCTCAAAAGGTCCTGCCCCAAACACTTATTCTTTCTCTAGCATCCCCACAGTTGTGCTAACACTGGGTCTATTGGGCTCTGCAGAAAACTTCACCTATGGGATTCACCCACTAAGGCTGTTAGGCCAGAGACACCCACCCCTGACCAGGTGGGATCAGGACAGCCAGGACTCAGCTAAGGAGAGCTCTGTTCAGTCAGTTCTAGTGCAGCACAGCTGAACTTCCATAACCACTTAAATCAGCAGGAGAGAGCACCAGTTATTTTTGTCACGCAGAGGAGAGAGAAGCCTTCCTGCTCTTAGACTATACCCCAGTCACTGCAGAAAGCAATGAACCACAAAGCAAGCAAAATGACACCGTATAAACAAGGAGATTAAACCTTCTCCTGATACTTTTGACCCATTTTGGCAATACCAAGCAAGCCACACAAAGCCACCACATCATTTCTTGCATAGCAGCATGTTTTAATTGACTGGCATATTAAACATCAAAGTTCTGTGTCAAGTTTGACCACAGAAGTCACGTTCAGAAATCACATCCAACCAGTGCTGACTCAGCGGCAGAGCCACAGGATCCATTTTTTAAATTCTCAGAAGCCCAAACAAAAAACCAAACTTGTGTTGTTGGTTTCAATATTTTTTTTTTTTTAATTCACACTACTCCAACCTGGCAGCACAGCAGGCTGGGGGACAACTTTCCTTGAAAACAACTTTGGCAGAATGTTAATAGAGAAAGAAGAAAATTCAGGGAGAGTATGAGAAGTGCTTCAGTCCCTTCTGAGCTGGAGCCGTGACCCTTCCCAGGGAATCAATCACAGCAGCCCTGGAGGGGACTGTCCTGCAGCACACCAGGACATGTTGGTGATGTGTGCACGTGCCTCCAGCCCCCCACTCCCATCTGCCCAGTGCCTCTGGGCAGCCCTGACTCACCTTGTACTGACATGTGCACTGGGCTGGGAGGTGCAGGAACCTCCCTTTGCTCTCCCACGGAGTCAGATTCCAGCCCTGCCCTGCAAACTTTCACTGAGGACAAATGGGGACATCACTTCTTGCTTCATTCTCCCTTCTAGAGCTACTCATTAAAGGAGAATATTCACTGAGCAAGGGTTCTGTCATGAATTGCCAGGAAATACAGTGTTTTCTGCTCCTTCCTGCTGTATGGGCTACTCACAAGCTATTCTCACCACCTCAGCACTCCAGTACCAGTGCTCAGCATCTTGCCCTGCTGATACTGCTCAGATGTCTCACACTGCTCTTTCTTTTGGCCTTTTTTTCTGACACATCCCTTCCTCTCCCCCAAATCCCACACAGAGATAGTCACCTCACTGCTCTGAGCACTACACTTCTCCCCAGGAACCACAGTGCATTTTTCCCCAGTGAAGAAAGTCTTTCCAGATCGTGAAAAGGAGAGAACTACCCAGCAGCCCAGCAGCAGCCAGTGGGGAGGGAGGTAGACTTCCAAATAATCTGTGCAGCTTTGGGATTCAAACTTCCTTCACTGTGGTGGAGAGCATTCACCACCTCTTGGCAGCAATTCCAAACACAGCCATTTGCTCCACATTCCTCAACAAAGGAGGGATGCTGACAAAGTCCCTGGCTCTGTGAAGGTGAGGAGTGAGAACCTACAGGCTCAACCATCCCCTAGAAGCAGCTTCAGGGAGGACATCATTACAAGGTGAAAGCTGCCTCCACACAGACTAGAAAACACAAGTATTAGGGCTAATCTAGCCAGCACACCATGAGATATAGAGGATTAGATTTGACCTGATAGGTCTCTGACGTCAGTGAAAAGCAGTCTTAATATAAACAAATATAAAATGAAAAGAGAAAAAAACCATTGCTTTCCCACAGTGGGATGCCTAGAATCTACTGTAGAACTTGCAAGCAGTGATTCAATGCTCCAAAATTATATCCTTGGGTTAAAGACTGCATGGAGTTCATTCTGGAAGTGCACCATAAAAATATAACCTAGGCACAAATATTTCTTAAACCCACAAGTCAAAGCAAACACCTCTTTGAATCACCCAAAAGGAACACAAAATTGCCAGAAGCAGCTAAATCCTTCAAAGACCTCAGTGTATCCATCACGGATGAATTTCACATTACTAACATCGCATTTATTCAACAGTTTTCCTAGTCTTGTCATGATTTCTACAGGCTTGCATAATAACATGAAAATGTCACAAAAATTACATCATAGTGGCAATGCAGAGCCAGGGAGCCACGAGGCCCTCAGTGAGCTTCGCTTTGTGTGACAAGAAGCAGTGCCTGGAGCTGTGTCTTTAACCCATGTGCCCATCCAATACCAAGGACCCTTCAAAGATCCTGGGATTCCTGGTCTCCCTTTCCAATGCACTTGGCCATTTCCAAGTGTGTAAACAAATCCTGGACATGTTACTCAGTGAAATCTCATGAAACCAAATACACATTCACAGACCTTGCGTGTCCTGCTGCCTCCCAAGAAGGAGTATATCTCTTTTCAAACCATGGATGCCTGTAATCCAGACTGTCAGAGGAGGGCATATCACCACAAGAGTGTGAAAACATCTAATTACATAAGGCCAGGTCCTCAGCTAATGCAAAGTGACAAAGCTCCCAGAAACCCATGGAGACACGATGATGCAGATTAGCAGAGGTTTGGCTCATTATAATTGAATGGACCAACTTCTAATTTTCCCATCTAGTGACAGATTGTTGGAATCCTGACCACCAGAATCTCAGAGTGCAATGGGGAGTTGAAAGGAGATAGCATCAGGGAAAGTAAATTTCAGTTTGGCTGAAAGCATATTTATGATCCAGGAGTTTCAATTAGCTGTTGCTGAGTTATCACAAAAGTCTGTTGAACAGATGTGCAATTAGTTTTCTCATGTTGTTCTCTCTCGTGACTTGGGTGTTTTTGTTGGGGGGGTTGTATGTGGCATTTGGGTGGGGCTTTTTTGCAAGGGATGCTAGTTTTATCGAGGTCAAAGCTAACATCTTAGACAGGCAGAGAAAGCTCATCCCACCACCACACCTCCAACAGTGCAGAAGCAAAGAAGGGCAGTCTCAGAAAGCAGGAAAATCCTTCTTTCTAGCCTCATCTTCATAGGAAGATGGGAGACAGAAAAGCTGCCAGAATGAGCCTGCAAATTCAAGGCAGCTGGAATTGCCTCATCCTCCTGGCATGGACTGGAGGGTTTCTCCTGTTCCCTCCCCCTTACTTAATGCATCACCTCTTCTGTGGTGGGGATGTGGTGTGAGGCAGAAGGGGAAGAAGGTTTAGCAGAGCTATTTCAGGTTTAGAGGCACACAGCTCTGTCCTGCTCCATCCAGCACACGGGATATAAACAGCCATGGGAAAAGCTGCACTTGAGCCTCTCGTCCTCGCCTCCCTCCCCACCACCACTGCACCAGGGGATGGAGAACAAGGTGAAAGACAAGGTTATGATGTGGAATACTCCATGGCCTGCTTTTTGTCCCAAATACTCTGCTAATCAACCTGTCCACACAAAGCCAAACGGAGCCAGTGAAACTAAACACATTCACTTCAGCAGCTTTGGAACAGTACCAAAAATCAGCTACTTGGGACCTCCCTGGCCCTTATGCAAAATGATGCTGGATCACGACACAAACATTAGCAGATGTGGGTTTTTTCCTGTGTGAGTTTCTGTTTAGATAAATGCAAGACTACACTGTATTTTCATAGGTCCAGCATTTTTATTCTATTTTTTATAGATACATATGATTATTGTTGGCCTTAATTTGGCTGCAGTGAACTAAGCACTTTATTTTCACAGAAATTCGTTACACTCTCCTACTGAGGAGTTTAAATTAATACAAAACAACTTGTAATTTTTCTTGTCTTTCTTTGCTTGTCTATTACTTATCCAGACTGAGTTTCATATTCTTCTTTCAGAGTACTAAATCATTCTTTGCTTAATCCCATTTTTACACTTGCTGCTTATGTCAGGCTTAATGTGCTGTAACTTTGCAAACAAATTTAATATTGACAGACACCTCTTAGCACTTATTTGGGAATTAAATATTTTGGTTTACTGATGAATAGTGGATTTGCCATTTTTACAATGAAACCTAAAACTACTAGAAAACTCTGATTTCAGGCTTGGTTATAAATCTGAAATCAATCCAAATTCATCTCTAAAATTTCTTTATCCCTGAAGTCCTTAGTGGTATTGAACAGAAGTGGCATAAAATTTCTGCTTCTGGGTTTTGGGGTGGCTTTTTTGTTGTTGTTGTTCTGAAGAGGTAAAAGATTGTGACCTTATGTAGGTTCATGGTGTTCTACAGAGAGTGTTTTGGAGTCTGAAAGACATAATTTTATGCAGCTATTACTTTGGGTTTACAAAAATTTTTAGGCATTTTCACCCTTGCAAGCTTCAAATATAACTCCTGTCACGTGAGAGCGTTGGCCTGTGAATGACTCTTGGCCCAGTTCAGCTGTCTTCATCATCAGGTAGTGATTTATTTCTCAAAAACTGTTTCTCAAATACATTCTGGTTTGCAGAATGCTTTCCAAACAACATCTCTCACATTCCTTCCATAGCTCCTCTGCTTAGAGAAAGAGAAAAGCCTTGCAATTTTAACACATTGAAGAGTGAAGTAGTATATTCTTCTGCATATGAGTTAGATGAACATGATTTACCCAAAAGCCATGATTTAAAACAAATAAATCAACTAGTAAAACAGTAACCACAGCCTGTGCTGCCACCTACCCTTGGTTAATCTCTGCATTTCCTGCAGGCTCTTTTTCCAAATCATGGGCTCTGTCCTGGGAACAGGTTTGCCCTGCAGGTGATGGAATGGCCATGGGCACCAGCCCTGCTACCAGCCTTGGGAGTCACACACTTCACCATGGGAGAAATGCAGGATGCAGCTGCTTAGGGCAGGTACTGGAGGTTAGTTCTGCCTTTTGCATATGGGGGACAGAGCAGAGAAATTAGAACCACAGAACCACTGAATCATTTAGGGTGGGAAAGACTTGGAAGATCTTTAAGTCCAACTGTTAACACAACACTGTCAAACCCATCACTAAACCACATCCCCAGGTGCCACAGCTGTACTTCCCTGAGCAGCCTGTTCAGCCCTTTTGGTGAAGAAGACTTTCCTAATATCTAATCTAAAAATTTTGCAAGTGTTTGGAGGAAAATCTGTGCTTTCCCCTGTTCCTTTCTAAATTCTATCATTTGACTGTATTTGAATTAAAATATAAATGTTTATTACTGTGTTTAGCTCTTAAAATTGTTTTACTCCCAAGACAGAAAGCCTTTCTTTCCTGTTGGACTCAACATATTATTTTGACTTTCTCTATTCTATACTCTACAATACTCATTAAATCATGCCCAAAAAGCACATGTTCAGAAAGAGAAATCTTGAAAGAGAAATCCCTCCCACAGCCCAAAATGTGCAATAGTAACCCTGAGTCTGCAGTGCCCATCCGGGGTGCATGATGTGAGGGTGCCTTTGGATGGGTTTGCCTGAGGGGGCTGATGCACATCCAGAGCTCCACTGGACATGCTGGAAGCTGCTGCTGCAGCCCAGCAGCCCCCAGGGCACAGAGGGAGGAGGCAGGTGTGAAAGAGGAGCTGCCCACAACCTTGGGAAGCAGGCACAGCAGCAGGCTGAGAGAGCTGCACTCAGGGCTCCTGCAGAAATTTGCTGTATCATTCACAAAATTCAATCCCCCCTGCCATTTCGTGGACTGCTTCTTGTCAGTGTTGTAAAAGATGGGGTAAAAGAAAAGAGCTGCTGGCCAGCCTGCTAATTAGCCAGCCTGCTCATTAGCCATGCAGGATCTTCTCCACACGTCCACTTCATTATTCTTACAGTGGTAGTAAATCAGAAAACCCATTAATAAAGGCTTAAAGACTCAGGGCCTACATCAAGGTGTGTCTCAGTGCTGCTCTAAACCTCAGGTAGATACTTTGATTTTATGTTTTTCAAAAAACTATTTAAATGTTCACCATATGCCAGGTATTTCCTTTCAGTTTTCTTGCCTCAAAAAACTGTAGAAATCGTTCACCTTCATTAAAGGGCAATAACAGCAAGCTATAGTCAACACACTTAGTGAGGAGAAATAACTTAAATGCATAAATCAGCTGTATCTAGTTACAGGGAGAAGGAGTTCTTATCCACAGACACCAGTGATGTCCACTGAGTTTCTCATTACAGGATTAGTAGGCTTCACACTTAATTTCAATGGAAAATAGATTGTAATTTGTCCCCTGAGGTCCACCAGGGTAGAGGTTAAATGCTGGGAAAAAGCAGTCTGACCATTTAATGAAATTCAAACACAGAGGTGGCAACTACAGGAAAAGTTAAAGGGAAGGACAGTGGGAAAGCAATTAAAGAAGCTGTATAGCTCACCACATCGAAAGGAAAGTGGAAACATTGTACTTTGCAAGTGGAAGAGTCAGAAAGTACCAGGGACACTGGGCAATTCTAACTTCCGAATTCTCCACAGAGAGCTGCATAAGTGAAGAATTAATTATGTCTTTGTTTTGGAGACAAAGGTCACAAAAGCAGCAATAATGGGGTAAAGTATTTCATTTTACATAAACCAATTTAAAAGAAAAATACATAAACTTGAAGATAACACTGAAATATTTGAACACAGTTAGGATGCCAGACCAAAAAGTAACAGCACACTGTACAAATGGGACTTCCATTTCAGCAATGCAAAGGTGTGGAAGACAAACATATCAGTAGATACAGAGTAGATACAGTCCTACCAAGGGCATGAAGCGCTAGGGGGAAAAGCAAGGATATAAATTAGTGGTGAGGGCAGGTTCTCTCTGTGAGATTAGAGAGAATAAAATCATACTGAAGTTACCATGTTCAGTAAATGAACCTCCCCCACTTGGGGGGCAGCCAGCCCACAGAACCCACACCAGGGCACAAAGTGTCTCAGAAGTACACAAAAGACAAGACACACAAGGTGTAAAGAGAAACTCATCTGTACTGTAATGTGACACCTTCAAAACAACATACTTGGGATGATTTGCACTGGCCTGGTGATTTTTGCGACTTCAACAAAGAAAACTGGCATCTCTGTCTTTTCCTTGAGCGAAATTCTTACTTTTAAACATTTTATTTAAACAGAAAACAGTTACTTAGAAGAAAAAGCAGAACCATTAATGCTGAGATTCACACTTACAACTCCAAGAACTCCAGATCTGAAGAAAGTACCAGATGTTTTGAGACCTGGGAATAACTCAGAAGATCTATAACAGAAGCTGTGATTTAGATATGGGGAATCAATGTGCTCTTCTGCACTTGAAGAGGACACTCTTCTTTTCAATGTTACAGTTTAATAGAACAGTGCTGAAAATAGCGTGTGAAATGTGGGCCTTTCATTTGCAGACTATTAAAACTGGGAACCCGCTGTGTCAAGACTCTGCAAACAAAGATGAATTTAAAACACACTCAGATAAAGGGGCTAAAGGAACCAGATGTGATATGTTAGAGAACTTACTGAAACTTTGGAAGAAAGAAAGCAATAAAGGGACACGGTGATCCAAAAAGGAGGGTGTGCACATCAGAGCAAGGTTGTGCAACCCCCTACAAGACACTCAAGACCTGCTCCCTGGTTCTGTTTTAATCAGACCCAGTATGAGAAATGTCCTGGTGTGCCATTAAGTAATGGCATGACCTGCTTACAAAGCAACAGTCACCATAAATATAAAGTACTTAGAAGTAGGTCAAATAAAACACTAGTGTGATCTCTGGAGAAAAGGTCCTGCTCCATGCAACAGCTGGAATTCTGGTTGATCCAAAAAATTATTTTCTAACCTTCTATAGCAAAAAGTAAACACGCAACTAACTTGAAATGTGGTAATGCCTTGCCATTTGCAGGAGTCTTGAATTCTCAGGGAGCACCCTCGCCACACACAAGGAGCTGGCAGGTAAGTGAGCTAATAACACTTTTTGAGGGACACACCTTTGGAAGCTGAGGAGGGACTGACTTCTCAAAATAGATGTTCTGCTTACCCCAGAAATTAATTATGACCTTATCAAAATTAGTTCCTATATCTGGGTCTTTCAAGATGGAAAGCAGAAGGAGCCACTAGGCACCTCTCCTTGGATGCACAGAGTTTAATATTCTGATTGGAAAATTAGTTCTTGTGTGGTCAAAGAGTATAGTACAGCTGAGACACTACTACAATGAGGGCATGCAACACAAGGTCAAATAGGACATAAAGAAATGCTTATATTTTATCCAAAGGCCTACAACATACCACATAGATACAGTTTTGACTGCCTGAGGATACTCTGTCCAGATGGTGTCCACCTGTATAATGTAGGAAATGACTTGCTCTGCTCTCAGATAAAATGTAGGTGAGATGATGCATGCACAGAAGATTCAAAGGAAAAAAACAGTATTTACTGATGACAGAGTCTCTTTTAAGGACAGCAGAGGATAATTTACTCCAGTCAGAGGCTGAATCATAGTGTTTACACTCTTTGTGTTTCACACCATAACTTTTAAAAGGGAAAGCCTGTGCAATTTACACAGCAGAAGGGACTGTCCAACTAGGCTCTTGTTAGCCAGGAAAATGAACAGCAGAAACCCAGAGAATGGGTTACAAAGCAAAGTCTCTATCCTGTGAAAACATGGACAAGCTGGAGTGTTAGGCATCAAAACAGCTCCACTTCTCTGCCAGGCAACACAGGTCTTTTAAATTATATGTGTAGATGGGGATGTGCAGTCAGGCTCTGATCATGCTAGAATTCACATACATGCTTGGCTTACCCATGTGGAAACCCCAGCTGAATTCAAAATGCCCTTGAGAAAGGGTTAATGGTGATCCCACTGATCATCTGCAGAGGAAGGGCTGCTGTTTCCTTAATGAGAATGGCTTTTACATTTTGTTCTATACTGTGTCACAGAAATGATTTGCACTTCTTCTGCCACTGTATTACAGTTCTACTTATCAAAAAAGCAAAAAGCCCACAGTGAGTGGCCACTTACATTAAAAAATGGGGAAGAAAAAAAAAACACAGATGGTGACTTTGGTTTGATTTTGGTTTAATTTCATTTGGGAGAAAATGTTCCCAAATGAAAATATTATATATGCCAAATTTTGATCTCCTTAAAATGGATGCAACCCCACCATACTGTAAATGCTAAGAGTTTAGCATACAGAAAAGGAATTACTGGAATTATTTGTATTAGGCATCTGTTTTAACTGTCAGGCACTAGACCTGACCAGACTTTGAAGATAATATTGTACTACCTTGAGCTCTGCTTTTTTGCTACATCACAAACCAGTGTAATCCAAAAACCAGATCAAAAAGAAACACGACTAAATTGTAAATCCATATGAAAGCAGGAGATGGATGTCTAAAAGAAAAAATAATACAGTTATATAAGCATGTCTGCCTTCTCCTGGTATATTCATTGTGAGCAGCTCCTTCACCCTCTTATCCAGGTAAATTACATGCTCCACCTAAGATGAGTTAGATTCACCTTCAACTCTGTGGGCAGTTCCAAGAAAGCACCTCTGTCAGGACAGTATATAAGAAAATAACCTTAAATTCAGTGGCTTTAAAGAGCTCAAGCTCATGCTCACAGTGAAGAAGAGCTATATTAAACATGGCTAGACTTCACAAGGTGTCTAAATGTCTTTAGGAATGCAGGGAAGGTGGCAGGAGGAAGGGGAGAAAGGTGGGCATTTCACATGGGTAGCTGGAGTTGCTCTTAGGAAACACCATTGACTGGATCTGAACCTGAGCTTCTACATTTAAAATTTAGAAATTAGATTATATGAATACAACCCTGTAAAATAAAAACTGAGGGAAAAAATTTTGTTCTCTGATTTAAAACAGGAAAGAAAATACACATAATATAAATAATACATAAGAAAGTCTTGGGACAACTAACAGATGTGCACTCCTATTGACAGCAGCCACAGCACCAGCCAGTTCCTGAGGATTCATGACTGGTTAGGAAAGGGAAATGGATCACCACAAGCCCACCCAGGTCAGCCCAGGGCTACAGATACTGTAGCATTGGGCACGAGTGGAAAAAGCACTGCTGGGTGTCCCAAGCATTTCTAGAAGAAAAGCGTCTGGGCAAGCAGCCAGCCAGCCAGCAGGCGGCTCGCAAACAGTTGGGGAGGCTTAGCACAGAGCACAGGAAAGACTGGAATGTGGTAGAGCAAACCCTGCCTGGTTCATCACAAGAAGAAGTAAGTCCACTGCACTTGTAAAGTGTCTTTGTCTTGGTACCCCCAGCCACGAAATGCTTACAGCTCATTAGGAAAACAAACAGCCATAGACGTCTTCAAAAGCTCGGTTTCTATATATCACATCTTCTTCTAATAACTTTCCATTTTAATGTCAATACTGTGAAATTTTTGGACAGCTGATCTTTTAAGTTTTAAAAAGGAAGAGGATTACACTAATGGAGCCAAACTGGGACATCATGATGTGTTACTGAAACTGATGTTCCTTCCTTTGCTTCGGTGGGTACAATCAGATCCCATTGATTGTTCATTATGGAGTTGTGATCCTCAGTCTCCTCAGCCCTGTCAGTACATCTGACTCTGCACTGCAGCCTAAGTTAATAATGTGCACATTATCTACTTCAGATGTGGTGTTGATACTGGGTTTCTCTTGTCTAAGCACACATTCTAACTCACAAACTACAAATATCATGAGAAGAGACTGGGAGGGAGATTATGCCTCTGAATTTCCACAACCAAATAGTGCCTTCCTGTCAACCTGAAGAAGACATTTTTGGCATATCTGCCTCAAGCACTGCAGAAGTATTTATCAAAAATCAGAAATCCAGATGCAAAAAGAGTTCTACAATATTTTACAAATTAGTAAAGAGTTAATCTGCTAAAGTGAAGAAAGGGAGTTCCCATAGTTCCAGCAGTAATCTGAAAGGATTAACATAATCCTAACTTTTTGTTGGTTTATAGCATTTTTTTACAGCCTCCAACCACTTCTCCTTCATTACCCTTGGAGAGGACAGCCAGCTCCCTCATCCTCCAACTGCATCCACAAGTAATAATCTGGCCAAGGACCAAAAACATACTCAAAGCACAACACCTTCCACCACAGCCTGCAGGCCATGGAGAGCTGACCATGCTTGTTCTGCCCACCCAGTGGAGAATTAATTTGAATGCTATCAGACCAACCAAGACAATAAAAAGTTGTTTCAGAGTGTTTTTATCTTGGGTGGGAAATCTTTCACAATATTTTTTTTTAATATGATAAGAATCATATTTATAATTCAGAAAGCTGTTAAATCTATTGATTAGCTTCAACTTTGATTCTTCAACCATGATTTTTAATGACCCACTTCAACTCTGACAACACACCTAGATTGCATACTTCACAAGTTCTCTTCATCTGCCTCAGATTTGATTTTTAGCTCAATAAATTTTGTCATTGACTTCTGATACAGAAAACCACAAGTACCCAAACTAATGAGTATCTCTTCAGTCAGGGCAGCAGATCATCATTTATAGTACAGTTCAAAAGTCCCTTCACAGATCTACTACTTTCATATAAATCCCTTCCAACAGCTTCTCATTTGGCAACACCAATTCCACCAGCCAGACTCTTCTCAGACAATAACTGGAAAAAAAGACATAGTTGGCAGTACAGTGCAAACCAAAAGGGATGTTCAAAGGAAATAACATCAGAAGTTGGCAAGGTGGCAGATGCATTTGCTGACTTAACCAGATTCAGTCAAAAAAAGTTTGCAATGTAAAGATCAAAGCAGGACATTTCAACACCAGTATTGTTTCAGCCCTGATGGCTGATGAAAAAGATGGAAGACCATGAGAAGCATAGACAGATGTCAAGACATCTTCAAAAGGAAGCACTTCAAAAACAAATACTAAGAATTAAATTAATCAAGTTTATAACGTAAAGTTCTAACGCTTGTCACTTGACATCTCAGTTGTAAGGGAGCTCCACCACCCCTATCTCCAGAATAACCTAGAAAAGATGGTGGAAATACTTGAGCCCACTGAAGAAAACTAGGTGTGAAGTAAAAAATTAGCATAGAAAAACAGTTGAGAACAGCCTTGTCCATGTCTTCATTCACCTCCAAAATGTCAATAAACCAAAGAAAAGCATACAGCCCAGTGGTCTCTAAGTATGTCTTGCTGGCAACACATTGCTCCCAGGACTCTTCGATACTCCTTGCAAAAACAAGAAATAAAAGGTAAAGGGAGAGACAGATACATGCAGTATTAACTTCTGTGGTTACTTGCTTATTATTTCTGTCCACGAAGCACTGGCTTTTGGAGAAACATTGGTATAATTTCTTGGAGTTTGTGTAATTCCTTTGATAATCTGTTTTATACTCTCACCCCGCAAGAAAGAAAGAAACTGAAATGGAGGGAAAGGGTAGAGATGGAACATGGTACCCAAGGGACTGGAGTTCAATTTGTTGTTCCAAAACAGATTTACTGCACAATCTCAGGGAAATCTTTACAGCCAAAGGTATCGAGCCAATGCTTCCTGCAGGAAGGCTTCAGTGACTTGGGCAAAAAAATACATCTCTGACTTGCAACATCTACCATATAGCTACACCCTGGAGGAAGCAGTAATACGTTTCCAAATGTATTAGCAGAACCACAGAAGTTGTAATTCCATGTAAAAATCATCCAGATTAGAATGTGGCACCTCCCAGCCCAGCTTCTTCTAATGGAAACAAGAGCACTGGAAAAGGCAGGCATACGGGTTGGGCATACAGGTTGAAAACTACAATTCCTCTGGTAGCTGTCTGGATTCCAGTCATTTGTGAAAGCCATTGAATTGAGGCCTGGCTTCACTCCTTAGCATTTGAGAAGTTACAAACACAAAAAGAGCAGTAATTTATAAAGCCTTTTCATTTATATTTTCACTACTTTTTATAAACCATTCTCATTCTTTGTCATTTTTATATGAAACATGAGGCCTTGGACCTTTAGAAACTCATCCATACTTTGGCTTTAACTCCTGTTCTATTTTATTACTCTTTTTTCTAAATATAAGTAGCCCACACTCAGACAAACACTGGAAGAAAGCAGGAGCAAGCTCCCCCCCTGCCCCTACAGACAACATGTGTGCTGAGGAGAAGAGCACAAGGCAAGGAGTAGCCATCAACAGGATCTTCCTCCACCTTTCAGCACAGATGAACAAGGAAGAAGAGCTTTGGCTCTGCCCCAGTTCTAAAAGTAAAGAGCAAGTAAATTTGCCTTTCACAAAATGATCTGTGCTAGATATAGGGAGAACACACAACTTTTGCTTCCCCCCCGAGGCAGAACTGCAGGCTCACACTCTGCTGTCTGAATGGTTCTTCTTGCTCAGTCGTGGTGCTTCTCTTACCCTCAGCCAGCTGTCCACATCAAACAATTGCAGCATTAAAACCTGCTTCTCAAAGCAGGAATGCATATGGCTAGGAGAAACCACAGGAAAGGAAAGACTAAGGGGAAAAGTATTTGATTCCCTTCCATTCTCAGATAGCCAACATACTATCTCCATACATGTCATCTTCTTGGCACAGCAAACTAACAACTTCCTATGACTAAATAAATAGAAATACAAATGACTCCTACTGGCTCTTTATGCAGAGGCAGAATGCATTACAATCTCAAATGTACAAACTCTAAAGCCTATAGCAAGGAAATACAGGGTGGATAAACTGGTCATTAAAAAAAAATATATAGCCCTTTTCTCACTAAACAAATTGCTGTGCAGTAATTACTGTTCAAATGACAGTGTGACAGTTTAGGATGTCAGGGACAAACATTGATAGTCTGAGTGCTGAACATGCACTCCAGAACAGAAAGCTGCAGCCAGTTTTAAAACACAGCTTTGACAAATGTAACACAGGGGGCTGTTTTGCTCATAAAACCCAAAGTCTTCTGCAAGTTTTCATCAATCACTTGATTAGGCAATGAAACTCACCATGTGAAATATCCAAGAAAACAGACTCTGAATAAATTAAAATTTTCCAGGACAAAACTTTATTTTACCTATCAAATTTGTTTCCAGGGTAGTCCAGCCTTTATTCGGGGTTAACTCTTTCTAACATTTACCCTTGCAGGCTGGAAGTGACAAGTGGAAGAGGATGCTGAGAATTTGCCACTTAACCCTCTGGTTTAGAGCAATCAGACGCCTCAAGTCACTTTACCACAAATCAACATAAATGCTGGTTTCAGCTGTTCTGTTCCAGAGTAGCTACCTCAGAGCATGTGCTCAAACTTCTAGTGCCACTGTCTGTAAAGCAGCGCCTGGTGCAGCGCAGCTATTCCCACACAAGGGAACATTAGTTAATTTGCATTCACAGTTACCATATGAGGTGTGAGTTTCTGACAGTCCACACATTTTATATTTAAAGACTGCAGGAAATTAATATCATTATCTTTGATATCATAACAAAAGTAACTTACCAGCCCATCGCAATTGCTGATAGCGACTGAAGCATTTGGCAGATCAGTGATATCCCCAACATAGAGGCAATTCCCATAGAGAGGTTCAATATGAGTCTCTTCAGAGTCCTCCTGCCATTCAACTGTTGCTCCAGGGGCCACAAGCCTGGAGTTTGGCCGCAACCTGAAGTGAAACTCTCTTCCAAAAACAGTGACATTGTAAAATATTTGCTCATTTGCTGCTTCATGTTGCAAGTCCTCCACAGCTCTCCTGAAGCGTGCTTTTGGCGGTCCAGACACCAAGTGGGATAGGAACCTGCCCTCTGAATCAGTGCTGGTGGGGATGACAAGGTTGTACTCCTCTATATTCCTCAGGACTGAATCTTTACAGGGAGAAAGCAAGAGAGGACAGAAATACTAGAACTAAACACATCCTGATGCCGCGGGATTTTTATTCCATTATTCATTAGCACAGCAGACACTTACATAAGGCAGATGGACACTGCACTCTGTGCAGGCACTTGGTTCACCTGCATGAAGTGTGCAGAGTTCACTCTAACTTGCCTTTTCCTCCCCAGACTACCAGAAGGCAGCATGAGCCTCCCCACCCCACCAGAACCCGGCACTCCTGCCCCTGCAGCGGGGTCCCGCTCCCTTTTGCCCATCCAGCCGGGACCCCCCACCCCTGCACATCCAGTCAGTGACCAGGTCGCCTCGGGGACTTTGGGGATTCCCGGGTGGCCAGCGTTGAAGAAAGGACATTGATTCACTTCGGGACTGTTCGCAGGGGCAGGGGTAGAGGCTGGGTTTGCAGGTGGCAAGCGTGCAAGGCAAAGGCACGTCCCTCAAACTACCCCCGGCGCGGCGGGTTTGAGTCGAGCGGTGATGGGGATGCCACGGGCAGCGATCGGGAGCGGTCTCAGAGGGAACCCCGAGAGTTTTGGACGGAGGCGATAGCGCAGACAGGAGAAAGCAGACGAGCTGCCATGTGTTTCATCCCTCACGGGGAACCCCAGGCACGGCTCCCTGCCCGCCGGGGTTCGCCCGCTCGCGGGGCTGCGGGCAGCGGCTCAGCGCTGTCACTGCCGGGCGCTCCCGCGTCCCTTCCCCGCCGGCGGCGCGGCTGCCCCGATCCCGTCCCCGCCTGCCGCTTGCAGGAAACAACTGGAAACCCGGCAAAAGTAGCCGCAGAAGAAGTTCAAGGGGAGCCGAAAGCCGCGGGGCGACGAGCCGCGACTTGGGACGGGCGGGCTGCGGGCACCGGCCGCCGGCGGCGGGGCAGGGCGAGCAGCCCCGAAGGCGTCCCGGCGGAGACCTACCTCTGTCCCCGGGGCGCCGCAGGGCGCCGGCGGGCAGGGCGAGCGCGCAGCAGAGCAGGACGCAGGCGATGCCCGCGGGAGGGTCCATTNNCCGCCGCGCTCCGGGCAGCCCTGGCCGGCAGCGCCCGCCCTGCACCGCGCCCCGCTCCGGGACGGGCCCGCCGGCGGGGACGGGAGTTGGCAGAAGGCGTGTGGAGGCGAAAAGGAACGCCCCGCGCCCCGCTCGGGAGCCCCCGGGCGCTGGAGCAGCGTCCCGGCACCGAGGTCCGCGAGCTGCGCCGTCCCGGCTGTGCATCCATATGGAAACGGGTGGTCAAGGAACACCAGAGAGACCAGGGAAACTTAAGGCACCTCGGCATGAGTTGTGTTGTAGTCTTGGTTTCCAGTTGACAGCACGGACCCAAATAGAAAAAGTGCCACCAGCAGAGGCAAATCACGTTCAGAGATCTTCATCTGATCCAATAAATTACTCTAAGCAGCCATTTAAAGGGAAAAATTGTTTGGACTATTTGCTAATAAGACTGAAATTGCTTCCTACAATCTTATATTAAATATCTGCAATTGGAGAGTAAGCCCTGAAAGTCTTTAGGACTACTATAAATATAGGAAATGGATATAATATAGAAAAAGGATTTTTAAATAATTAAATAATTAAGAGTGGCCTTTATGGTAAAAAACAAGTTATATTTTTTTCCATATGGCCAGGATTAATGCCATACCACTTATTACCTTCAGATAATATATATATTTACTCAGCTTTTACATTACTGGGATCATCTGCTTCTTTCACTTTACTGTTTAACCTTGCAGAATTCTATTAGCCCTTCTTATGCTCCCTCTGGCCCTGCCAGCCCACGGCCTTACTTATCCCAGGCTGATTCTCAGTGTATCTGCATGTATTAGACCTCTCTGGAAAGCTGCAGGCAATGGCTTCCTGCAGGAAGCTGGTTTTCTGCCAAGGAATTTTCCTGGGTATCCTTGACTATGCTTGTTCCTTTATGACTAAGGGTCCAGCTATTGCCTTCCACCCCTATATTATGGATACAAATGAAGGGTATAGAAGAAAAATAACAGCAAGCCAGTCCTGCTCCGTGCCCATGGTGAGGTTTTATGGACCCCAGCCCTGATCAGTTATGGCAGTATATGATTTCTGTTTGCTTGGTTTGATATTCCGGTTTGGCTTTCGCATTTTTTAGGTTAAGGATAAAAAGGGAAAGATTATTCTGAATGATGAGGTAAATCAACTTATACATTGCATCCAAATATCTCTTTTCTTATCTTTTCAAACTACCCCTATTTGGAATTGCTGTCTGTACCAGGCTTCTCCCAGTTCTTCCTTTTGGTTTGGTTTGCTGTTGGCTCAATTTTTTTTGTTTGGGTTTGGTTTTGAGTCCATATTGAGCAGCTTCTCTTACTTAAAATCTCATATGCTTTCATCAGTACACAGCTGGTAAAGTTCCAACTTCATTTTTATTGGACTTGTATTTTAAGCTGATGATGTGGCTTTTTTTATGTTTCATCCATCCCATCCTGCTCAAATTGAAATAACTTCTGCACACAAACTTGAAAGGGAGAGGGGTTGGCCTTCTACATTTGAAATCAAAGTTCTTATTTGTATATGATTCATCCAAAAAAAAAAAAAGAGAGACAGAGTAGATTATACAAACACAAAACAACCCAGCCAATAGTTCTACTAATTTAGATAGATTTTTTACTCTTAAAAATACTGGAGGTTAGAAAATATGTTTTAATATGGATAACAGCTGTACTGCAGAGTAATGATATAAACAAAAAGAATCAGTAACTGCCTTCATGCAGTTTATTTCTATACAGAAACCAAGTTCTATGTGCACATGTTGTTACCTTATCACATGGAGACAAAAGCTCCATGGGCTCCAGGGCTGGGGGGACTGTTTTACAACCTCCTTTAACATTTTAAACAAAACCAAACTGAGAACAAGTGTCAAACAAGGGAGCCAGATCTGCAATTGGTAAAAGCTCTGCTTCCACTGAACTCGCTGGAATAAATCCTGATCCCCACTGAAGTCAGTGAGAGTTTTGCCTTTGACTTCAGCAGAGCCAAGATTTTCTGCAATAGATTCTCAGTGCGATTTAGACCAACTGAGGATGTGCCACATGGGCAGTGTGGCCCATTTTCCTTCCACAGGAAAAATGGATCCATGCTTGACCCTGAGGACGTGGCCCAAAGCATGCCAACCACCACAGAGTCCAGAGGAGTGAAATCCAAGAAGAGAACTTCTTACATCTCTTACACCACTGCAGCAGAGAAATTCAGGGAAATGCCCTCCTCAGAACTAGTTCTCCATTTCCTAAACTGGGATTCTTGTCACAGGCAGATGAGGTTGTGGCCTGAGTTTCCTTAGTGGGGCATTACCATGTTTCTCTCCAGTATGATGCTTCTATACATTTTAGAATCAACTAGAAAAACTCTGTGTGGAATGTATGGTCTGCTGCATTAATTATAGTCCACAAACCTCTCAATTAATTGGGGTGAATGAAGTCACATCATATTTCTTTTACTGGAGTGAAGGGAGAAGGACTAGATACTGCAACTGTGCTTGGATACTTCGATCTGAAAGTATGGCTGTGCTGCTGCCAGCCATGACTACAGTCACACAGATGTTTGCCTTCACCGGATACAGGCATATAGAAAGGAGAAAATGATGCCCTGTGTGTCCTGAATGAAAGCCCAGGCTGAAAGAAAGGTGTTCTAGTAAATGAAATGCCTGAAGTAGCTTTAAACAACTCAGCAGAGGTATGAACAGCCCTGGAACTGAACTGATACGGAGCTCAGCACAGACTGTGGAGTATTTATTGGATTTCCAGATCTTCTAATCCACACCAAGTTTGTGCTGTCTGTTCCTGTTCCACTAGGGTATATCTGCATAAACTGCAGCCAGACCTTCCCTTGGAGACGTTCTCACAACATTTAATTTCACTTAGGAAAATGAAAAGATCCTAAGCTTAATCACTAACACTGCTCTGAAGGTGTTTAAAACACATATAACTGCACATTGCAATGAGAAATTGACAGTATCTGAAATTTCTAAGATCTCTTGCTGTTTTCAAGGGGAAATCACTCTTTTGCTTGTATTAGTGGGGCTGTGAAGGGAGATACTGGACTGCAGCACTGTGCCTTCTGCAAAGGGCACACCATCACCTAAGCAGGTAACTTTGAGTCTGCTTATGGCCCAAAGCAGTCCAAGCTCTGAGGTGAAAGGTTCCCCAAAAGGGGAATTCTCATTCCCGACTTCCTGATGGGGAAGGTGGTACCTGTCTGCACAAGGACTGTGTGTTGCCTGTGTCTCTTTGCTCTCGCCCTTGACTACTGTGCACATTTTGTGGCTATGCAATTTTATAAAGTTTAATAAAAAGGAAGAAAAATTAAAATAGTGTGCCAGTTCTCTTCCTTCACAGTTGACATTTCCAGGCTTCATATTGTTTGAACCCTTTTGCTATTATGTGGCACTATGATATGCTACCTACAAAAAAAAGCATGTATTTAATGCTGATTTTGAAGCAGTGCATGCTAAAGAGCAATAATTAAAATTGGAACAGTCCTATCTTCCCTCCCTTTAGCACAGTAACAAAACAATCCATCACACAAAAAATAGACCAGTGGAACTATTAATAAATTATCAAATTATTTAGCTCTTGCTAATAATTTCACTTCCACTTCCTTTTTAAGATAGTGTCAAAGAAATACTCTAAGATAAGTACAGTGTAAATGAACTAAATTAAAGCAGTAATACCCAGGCTAGTCCCTTAGATTCCTGGAGTAAGAAATCAGGTAATATTACAAAAGGTATTATCATCTTTGACTAATAGAATCATGCCTTCAACAGAAAACTGCTGACTGAATGTGTAAAAGAAGGGCATCCCCTCTGCCTGTTCATCCTGAGATTTCTGGGAATCAGCTCCTAAATCCCTTCCCAGACATGCTCAGTGTGCCCAAGCTCCTCAAGAGACTTGGTGATTCTGCTGAGCCAGGAGCAGCATGGGACATATCCCAGAATTTCAGAGGATTAAGGAACTTTACTCAGAAAAACTTAGGCAGTCAGAAGCCTATCACTTTTGGACACTGGGACTTAGCTCTCACTTTAGCTGTCTGAGATTCAAGTGTCCATTCTTCCAAGACAGAAAGAGCAGCAGGCATTCTTCCCAAGCCTACTCCACGTGTCTCTGCTGGGACACCTGCAGTCTGGGACAGTTAAAAGGTCATGCTGCCTGCAATTCACTCAGGCCAAGAGATTCATCTGCAAGGTACTGCTCACACAGGGATCAGCTGTGGGTACCTTCTCCAGTCTGTGCTCATTGATAACACAGGTCCAATTCCTTCTGTGCTGGCCCAGAGCTCCTGCATGACCGCAGCCTTGCACCTGAACTGTCCACACACACAAGTTTGCCCTCAGATCCAGGGAAGGAAGTAACAGAACTGCAGGGATGGATTCAAGTTTCCTCCAGTATTTGGTTCAGTCACTTTGTCCTGACTTTGTGGCCCACGGTAGATGTTCCAACTTAATTCCCTTTTATGTATTATGCTGACAGAGAAAATGCAAAATTTCATTGTTACCACTTCTTCCACTAACCATCTGTATTTACCAGCCAGTGTAATTGTCTTTTGATAAATAGTGCAATCCCTCCCCTATGTTTCCACCTTGATTCTTTCTGTTCAGATTTATTGCCTCACTATTAATATTCCAGCCATGTGATTTATCCCAGCATGTTCCCGGAATACTTGCCTTCTCTATATAAATATTTGAATGATCTTAATTTCAACTAATTAGTACTGGGACATTTGATTTCCCTCTTGAAGAATTCTCATTTGCTACTAACCAGCTCCTTTCCAGTACAAGAGACACCTGTTTTGAAGGGAGAGAATAGAGTCACTGAATGAACCAAACAATTTTTCATTGTTCTACCCTTCTTCATATTGTTCATGTCAATCTGATGCCAAAATAACTCCCCTAGGTCAGAAATCTCAAAAACATCGAGTACACAGGCAGTGACAATAAAGCACTCCCATCCTGCCTATCAACATGCTCCCAACTTTGCAGAAAGACAAGCCTTATTTAACATCTTATAATGCCATAAATTGGGACAAGTCACTAAGTTCAGATTTATGCAAGATCTGGGAAATATAACAAAAATCTGATGGCACTCAGATCTGCCACTCTCAGGGAAATCACTTTCCCTGTCAGCTTTACCTATAAAGGAAGTTTAGGCCCCAAACAAGGGTTTGGGATTTTTTCCCAGTGCAAATCTAGCCATACATAATCTTCCCGGAAAAACATTTCACGAGTTTGGCCAAAATATATTGGCTTTGTGCACCATGACTTTTTTAAAAGAGAAGGATCAACATCTTCCAGAAAAAGCATTTCTGGAAGAAAAACATGTTTTTAGTCAACATACTAATTCATTGTTGAGAAACAATTTTGATGGAGCAGTTTCAACCAACCATACTTAAAAATTGTTCTGCTAGAAAGAAATCATTTCAGAAGCATTTCAGCCATGCATATTTCTTCACTCCCCAGAAAAACCACACCACTCATTTTCACTGATTCACCCACTGTTGATATTAATTGGTCATTCATCCAGTTTAAGCATTGTTTTAGTGAGTAAAGATACACATAAAGAATATCTATTAAGAAACAAAGCAAAAATATTCCTAACAACTAGTAGCAAATGCCTCTGAAACACTTATTAATAAATCTGAGTACAATCAAAAAGCAAGATTATTCCCAAAACAGAGAATTCTTGAGAATTAAGGCTTATCAGGATCTTCAGATTCAATTCTCTCTTCAAATAAAACAAATTTTACTTTCCCCTTGCCTGTTTCACAGCTGCACTCTGATAATAGGACATCTTAGTAATTTATATCTTCACTAAAAACAAATACCCATTTAAAATAGACAGAGAGATTTTCCAGTTTCAGAATCATTATTTGTATATTTGTATTGAAGTAATGCCTAGAAGGCCCAGCTGAGGCTGACGTATATTGAGTTAGTAAGACACTGAAGAAAGTGACCTCCCAAAATACAAAATTCAATATAGCAGTTTAGTGAAACAAGTACAAAAATAAAGATTTCCATCCCAAAATCCTAACAGGTTGGATAATAGTTTAAAAAATCATCTCTGCAGTCCTTATCTATTACTCGTAGGCACACTTTTCAAATAGCATTCATTCTTTACATTTACAAACAATTTATCTGAATAATTTTATCCTTTAACAACAGAAGTCTTAAGCTAATTCCCTTCTCACCGCCTACTCCATCTCCTTGAGAGATGCCATGCGTTTGCAACTTAGCCTTTTTATTTTTTTCCCCTTAATCATGCTTGCTGGGAGCCATAAAGCTGAAAGGGAGAAAACCGTAAATAATTGCATCTTCAGAGATGAGTTTAAGCTTTAAGCAGTGGTAGAAATACTGAATTCATAAGCTCCACCACGCTTCATCAGAGAAGGCCTTTCAAATTAGGGTAAGGAAAACTTACTACTACCCAGGACCCAATATTTTAAGAAGTTTTTCATCAGTCACAGAAATGATAGAATTTCTGTAGCTGCCGTTTCAGTGTATAAGGAACACAGAAGGAAAAGCACAGCAAATTACTGGGATCTTATCCAATATGGAATATCTGCAGCCTCAAGTCAAACGAGCTCAGAAGGTTCATGGAATTTGACTCAGTGAGAACTGCCAGCTCAAGGGGAAGGTCACAATCACAGTGCCTGAAGGATAAAGGAAAACAATTCTCAGGCTGTTGGGAAATGGGAAACTTTTGGGAATGTGCATTTTCTACCTTACAAGAAGACAGTTATGTTAAGACTGTGAATTTTGCATTTCCTCTAGCTCTAGTCTCCAAGCCTGCCAAATGATGTGGCATGGCACATGGAAGCTCTGCCTAATCCTTCACTCATTCACATGAGGAAATGAGGGCAGGAATTCTTTAGGAACATTTAAAAACAAGCCACTTGCATCATTTGTCACTAAGAAAAATTTGAGAAAAGGACTAAGAATAGAATTATTTTTATTCACCTTTATCGTGCAGAAATTGGATCCCATCCCCATCTTCTTTTTAATCCCCAATCAGAACTTACTTGAGTGTGAGCTGGCACTCCTAGAGTGAACTATAAATTGTGTCACACCAGCATCAAAGGAAAATAGCATGGAAAATCTCAAGTAAGCCCAGGGCTATTATTGAAACACATGCAGTAAAACAACCAAATGTTTCTGGCTGTTCTTCAGCTTATTCTTCAAATGACATGTCAGGGTCTAGTCTAATATGAAGAGCTTTAACTTGGATAAGCCAGCTCTATGTTACACAATAAGAATTGTTGCAGCTTCAGAAAGTCCAGTTTAGTGGAAATAATAGAGCAAGCTCACAGAAATGGAAATTTAAGGAAACACATTCAGAAGGCATAATAAGAAATAATTTTCACCTGAAAATTCAAAGCTGCAGAAAGCTGGCTTGGTGCAGTTAAGTGCAAATCACACATTAGGCATTTCAGTGCCCCAAGGCAACAAAAGGAAAATCTTGATGTTTCTAATGACCTTCTTTATTTCACAAATGTAATAAAATCACTTTCAAACGGATATCTAATGTTTAGCAAATTTATAACTGCTTTTTGCTCCACTTTCAACCAATGGTCGACAAGTAGACTGCAGCGCTCAGTCCATGACCTGAAAGCTTGTTAGCAGCCTTCCTTGTTCTTTGGTCCTTTGTATTGATTTCAGAGTATCACAGGGAGTATCTTATGATTGTTCCTGTCCTTTATAGACATATAAATCAAGAGTGAATTCACTGAACTAAGAGCTGTGACCCTCATGTGAAATGGATGTTAATACAATCAGGATCACCTATTGACAACGTGGTTTTGAATCATTTCAGCCTGCTGTGCTTACAGCATCCCTGCCTTTAACTTGTATGTTTGGGCAATTATTTAAGATGCATTTCATAGTCAGACAGCAAAGAATCCCTAAACACAGAAGCAGATGATAAACATGAAGTATGTCTACTAAACATGATGCCCTAGAGTTTATTTCCTCAGACATCAGGGGGCAGTTTGGGGAGTTCTGGGCTGCTTTAGTTTCAGAATAATTAACCAACTGCAGTGGAGTATTTTATCAATCTGTTTTCATGCTCACAATAATGATGTGGCACTACATAAGGGATACTGTATCAATGATCAAAGTGAATGTGCTTTGCATTCTCTGACAATTTTTTCCACCTGAAATAACTTCTGGATTCTGTCTTCTTTAGGCACTGCTGTACATGAATAACTGAACTTCAAAAGTGGTCTGTGCATCTTGGCTATGCCAAAGATGAATTCTTTAAAAGCAGGAACAACTCTAGTTTCTGATCTGTGCTCATGAGTGCAAGGCCTTTCATTTCTCCAAAGCATTTGTGGAAGCAGCATGATGGACCTGCAGAACTCCCTGCAGCTTTCTCCAGCTCGAAGGCGTGTTGTGGTTGAGTGGACAGAGCCCTCAGCCACCAGAAATAGCTGTGCCTTTCACTTTGCATATTTGCTTCCAGCATTCCTGTTTGCAAATGTTGAAGATTGTGGCATTCAGTTTTGCCAGGGCAATGCCTGAGTACAAACAGGATCAAACTCTTACAGTGAAAGTGTAGGTAAAGGGACATCTGCCTCCTAGTTATGTCTGATGCAATTCTTGATAGAACATGTCTACCTAATATTTTACAGTTGAATAAAACTGTGTAAAATATCCATCTTCATTAGGTGGCATATTACAAAAGGATTTCAACAGGACTAATTTACAAATAGTCTTTCTACACTGAGCTTTGGGCACATTCGGTAGAGACTGAGAACATAATTTCCATTACAGGGAGTACAGAATAATGCAGGTCCTGCCTAAACTTGGTCAATTCTCATTGCTGGTCAGACTGAATATGTCAGTACAGGCCTGTGCATTCATCAGACTCTCTCAAGTTTTGAAGATTCCAGGCTTCTGGCCCTGTCTGGAAACATTCCATTCACTATGGAAGAGAATTAAGTTGTTTTTCTTTTTAAATCAAACCTACACAGGCTCGTAATCCATCAGGCAACTTCACGGCCTATACACATCTGCATAATCCTCCTGAAGTTGCATAACTCTCCAGCTGTCCACATGAAAGGGATTTCATTCTGTGCCTGGCAGGTTTTGCAAGAAGTACATGTTCTGTAGAATATGCAGGTACTGATGTGCGTGATTCTGGGGGAGATTCTAAAAACTAATCAGTCTTTAATCTCTGTACCTTTGCTTTGTAAAACCTCTCTTCCCCGTGGCTGTGTACACACAAATACAGATGCACAGAGGAACAGACATCAACTCCTTTAGTTCTAAAAGTGACTCCAGTTAAATATTTTAACAAGGGCTATATATTCTTCTGAATTGTATCATCCCTTAGAAATATGCTTGAAATATTCTATAGAAATGTCATACTTATGTCAACAGACAGTAGTTAAATTAATAATTTATCATGATGGTAATCATGGGGTTTCTCATATACATATTGAGTGTTAAAATGTATGTAGGATCTCTCAAGAAGACATAGCTCTGACTGTAAATTATGCCAATTATGAAATAAGTTATATCAAGAGCAAAAGAGGAAATGCAGCTGGAGCACAATCGGTAAACAAATGTAGACAAATCCTTGTCCACATGGAAAAGGAATCTCTTCCTAGAGAGTTTCAAATACCACCTCATGGCTCTTTCACCCCTTCCCTCTAAGTGATTATTCAAAGATTATTTGCTACTGAATATGTATGTACCAAAATATGAGCAATTCTGGTTTTGAGGGAAAAGGGAAAAACAGATGGTTTATTTAGTGCCTTCAAGAGATCTACTGTACTCTTAATCCACTTGGTCTTGTATTTCAACTAGTACCTGCCATGTTCCAGGGGAGAAGAAAGAAAAGCAAACATTTTTAAGACCAGACTAAGTATTTCTAAGATGCTGTCTTTTCCAAGGTTATTCAAGCCTCTAAGACAAAGTTGTTTTATTCTTTTCTGGGTTTCTTTAGAAATTTCCCTATTCCAGTGTTATCCCTGTCTTACTTACTGATGGTGTTCCACCTGGCTTCAGTCTTTAATTGCAATTTTAGCTCAGCCATTCCCATGATATCCTAAAAACTTGAAGCTTCTCAAGAAGCTGATACTCTCTTATATTTAACTGAATTTTGCAAGCAGGAGAACAAAAGGGAAATAATCTTCAAAATAGAATTTCAATCTTATGGAAACAAAAAGGGTGGGCAGTATCTGGCAAGTTCTTGAAACTTCTGCCATCAAACTGAAGGGAGGAGTGAAGGGCAACCTGAGCTACTGGTGACCAGTATTATTACACAAACTGATATTCCCATTACTCTGATTTTTACTAAACCAAATAATTCTCAAAGCTCTCAGAGGCTATTAAATTACTAGATTTGAATTTTGCAGTTCAACCTCTTACAACTTTAATATCATTACAACAATATCAGCATAAGAGAGGATTAACGTACAAATTCCCTAAAGAAAACGTGCCATTGGTGACTGCAGTGGATTAAGAGTCATGATTATAAGTAATTATTTAATGCAAAGCAGATTCAAACAAGACCAGAACATATTGTGGTAAATCCTATTAAACACAGTAAACGACTCACTCTTTCGTAAATATCTTACTATTTACATAAACAAGACAGGGTAAACATGGTAAGAAAATGACTGGCAGGGAGTAAGGGTATAATTTGCCTAAAATCATACAGTAGGTCAGCTAAAAAATATCAAGAATAAACACGTCTCAATGGACCATGTAATCATTACCTCAGAACATAATCTAACATCACCATAATGAGTCTGCACTACACTTGGATAAACATTTGTTCACTGTTACAAGCTTGGGTAATCTGATACATCAGAACAGTGAAAGAACATGTAACTTATGTTAAACACCTGCATTCAATCCTTTCTTAGATATTACATCACATTAGATATTGATCAAACAGTATGTTAAATGATGAAAGGAATGAAAAAGGGAAAACATAACACAAAAGCAAAAATTTTTTTTAAATTCTTCCTCATTCAAGGTCAACCATGTGCATGTCTTCACTCTAATAGCGCTAATTATGAAAGAAAATCATTGGTCCCTGCTGTTATAATCATTAAATGCTGCTTAAAGAAAATGCTGCTTATGTCATGATGAAAAGAAACTATTTTGCTTAGTTTTAGATTTCTATTATCTCAAAATATCTATTACCCTTTATGTGCCAATGCTCATCCAATTATATGGTGTTTCTCTTTGAAACAGAAGAGGAGCTGAGCTCTGTGGACCTGCACTCAGAACCTGCAGGATATCACATCTGCTGAATCGAGTTTCCAAGGCAAAGGTTCTCCTCAGCCCCATCCCCATCTCATTCAACAAGCTTCTGAATCCACAGTTCAGTCTTCTGCCTAGGAACTCTCTCTAGCTGTGCAGTGATTAATATCTTTCCATTCCTGACATGACATTTTAAATTGTTTGAACTGAGGGACAAGAGAGATTGTTATTGTAACCAATCTGCAGATATTGAGACCTCTCACATCCACCCCGTGAGGCTGCTTGGAACATCCTGGCAACAGCTGCAATAGGAGACTGGATAATACCCATAGAAAAAAAGCCCTGTATATTTATTTTAAAAATAAGGCATCAAGGGAAATTAAAATTGAGCTGAAAGTTCAGCAATCAATTTCGGTTTCAATACAAGATTGTTTGCAGGCTCATCCACTTTTTACTCTGCTAGCTGATCTTACATCTGCCCATTTTCTCTCTGCACACAGTTACAGCTAAGGAGACAAAGATACAGCTCACTGTGAGCAGCAGCCCAGGGTGTGCACTGCTCTCCAAAAGAACTGGAAGAAAATGTTGTGTTGGTTTTTTTTTTAAATTAAGACAGAGGAGCAGACATTTCCGACTGAGACACAGCAGATGGCTGCCAGAAAATGGTAAAGAATTCAGGAAGATGAAGGGCGAGGCAGCCTGTGGGCTTTGGAAAAGAGACAAGAACCCACCAGCAGTTAAAGTGCTCTGTATGTGTGGGACAAAAAGGTTTGGAGTGGTAAAAGTGTGCAGGACTCTGTCTCCATGCCCTTTGGTCCTGCTGCAGTCAGCTTCCCCTTGCAAATTCAGTTCTAAACCCAAGCAATGCATGGCAGCAATAATTCAGCATTCCATGTATGACGAGGAAATGTGTCTATAAGTGCTCTGCTCTGGCCTCTTTGGCCTCCTTTCAATACAACTGTAACTGGAGCTGTATTTCCTGGGAAAGGTGGCCTTATTCTGGTACAGCAGTTCTGCAAATACTTTTCTGAATATTGCAAACAGTTAGCATTGGAAGGGTTTAGACAATTCCACAGGAAACCCATCTAGCTGTGGAGCTTAAGAAACATTTTATTAGCAGAAGTAACAACCTTTATAATAATAATAGGCAAAGTCAGTATTTCCGGTCATTTATGTCTGGAGGTGTTGATACAGATGCTTTCTTTTGCAATATATGTTATTGTAATGATCACATTTCAGGCGGGTGGGAGAGGAATTTCTTCTGTAACTGTATAAAAAATTCTTGAGCTATCCCTAATACAAGCCTTTTTAGCTTCTTATTCGGAACTGTTCTGCATCTGTTTATGTGAAGCCTCAAAATAAAATGTAATCAGATGGAGCAGCACAGGACGGCATATAACAGTTCAAAAGCACATTATTTGCTCATGGCTGGAGTTCAGTGTGTTGTCATTAGAAAGTGTCCCTTTCTGGGGATTTTTTTGGCCCTGGTCTCTAGGAGTGCAGAGCACCTACACAGGGAGGTTGATTTTCAGCGTCACTCAGCTTCTGCTTCAGGGTCTCAGGAGAAAAGTGACATTCCCTGAGAGTCCAGCATTCCAATGTTCTCAGTCTCTCCAAGAAAATGACAAGATGATTCATAACCCAATTCCTTCTTATCAAAATACGACAAATCCAGGCTCTACTGTCTGACTACAGCCCCAAAAAAAACCCCTTCCAGTAAAAATACCCATTCAAAGGATTTGATTGTATGAAAAGCCATTTCCTCCCTAATCCATTGAATATCTGAGGTGACCACCCCCAAATTAAGCAGAAATGCTATGAATGCAAAATACAAAATTCAACAACTCTGTGAGCTGTTTATTAAACAAGTCCCAAACTTACACCAAATGCAAAGTATAGTTATTGGAGCAGGGGGAATTCTCCACTTAGGAAAATAAAAAGCCATGAGATTTCGTAGTCTTCTTCATGGACTGCAAGGCCGCATCAATACATATTATTCCACATAAGATAACTTTGTATGTCTCTTTCAGACACATACACAAATAAGAAGATCTTCTATACATTTTCTTAGAGTAATTCAGTAGTTGAAACTATATCCTGTGGTCAGTCAGCTCTTTGAAGGCACTGTATGACTGCACTGACCCACTTCAGGATGCGTGGCCCTGCATGAGACAGAGTAAAGGCAACTCAGCAGAGCATCTGCTTTTACATATTAACTAGGGAAAGTTCTCCTATAACTCAAGGGTGACACAAGCATGGGGGAAGTATAAAAATGGCACTTTCACCAGCAGTTGTTAGCAGTGGCATTCAGCTGAGTACTGATTCTCCAGTCTCTGTATGGGCCCTACTGCAATATTCACAGAAAAAAAAATGTTCATATAGTCTCACAGAGTCACTTGCATAGGTGAAAGCTACTGTAAAAGTTACAACACTGGGAAGGTTGCTAGACATCCTCTAATACAGAACATCCCACATTATAATCCCAAAGCAAACAGAACGTTAATTTCCCCATATTTTCTCACCTGCAAGTAGCTGCTCATGGCCACAAACAGCAGGAAAAAGCTGTTCAGCAAGCCCATGCTCCTGTAGGCTGGGGAAGCAACAGCTGGGGACACACAGCTCTCAGCAGCTTCCTAGAGTAGCATGGAGAAAACTTCCACAAAGACCCCCCGGCCCTTTCTTTTGCTATTGTAGGAACAGGATGGAGCTGCACTCCTGCTTTCATTGTCATCTTGATTAAATCTATAGACCAATCAAAGGAACTTGTTCCAAGTGTTTTTTTCCAAAACAACTCACATTCTCTGCCACACCTCTGACAAAAACCTAAATTGTTAACAAATGGTTCAGGGCTCAGTCACAATGAAAACAACAATTGTGAGGCAAAAACAACAATAACACAAACACAGCCCCTTCCAGTTCTTGCTGTGGTAAATTATTCCTGCAGAACTATGGAATTGTAACCCAAGGGTATGCAGTGACTTTATTATTTGGCTCAGTGATCTCTCGCTAAGTATGACTGCTGGAATTTATTAGCAACAGTGCCCTCTAATAGCTGGTTACAGACAGAATGAGTGGGGTAGAACTTTTGCTGAGGAGTTCTACCTTAAAAGCTTTTCCTGTTCAGTATAAAACCGGGATGGCACACAGTAGTTGCTTATCTCGTTCACAACATATGGTTGCTGGTGAGTACTTCCCAACAGCTGGCATGATCATCTTGTGGCAAAAGATTTTAAATCAGCCCTGCCCGTGTTTCAAACACTTGTGTGCTCTTACTTCTCAGAAGATGCCATTTGCATCATCCACGCTGAGGCACAGCCAAGCATCAAACAAAAAAAGGCTGGGAATAAACACACTGACAATATGAGATTAGCTGCCATTCTGTTCACCTACAGAACAGATGTTCAGCTTCCTAGTCCCCTAAAATCATCCTCCAGGAGTGCATGATTTTTATCTAGCTGCCTGTGTCTAAAACTTTGGCTATGTACAGTGGAATCATGAACATATTCAAATAGTTCACCACACACAAGACAGCAATTTTTTTCTTTTGTATTACTGTGCTTACTAAAGGAATTGTTGAAAAGTGTATTGAATTGATGATGTTTTTAATGATAAGGGACAAAAATAAATGTCAAGAATAAAGTATATAGCAATAGAGAATTTTTTTTTTCTCACATAAATGCACTTGATGCAAAAATATACTGAAAATGCAAGCTAAAAATGTATTTGCAAAGTGCAATACCTTGTGAGGCTCAGGTGTCCTGGAAAATGTTATCTTTCAATTCCCCAAGTTGTTGTTTTAAGTTACACAATGGCCATGGCAGCTGAGCATTTTTACTCTTCATAAACAATTTTCAAGTATAGAGAATTATTAAATATAACAATTTTATAAAGTTGTCTACTGTGATCAGTTTTATGAAACAATTTTGAAATATAGTCTAGCTATAACATGAGAAATCAAAATTAATTGATGTAAATTTTAATCTGAGATCAAAGACAACTGTAATCTCTTTTAACCATTTCACATACAAGGAATGCCTTACAATCAAAGCCAAACAAACATACGCCATTTTAAACACATGGGCAAGAAAAGCTTCTAGCTTCTGTTTCAAAACCCCACACTTGCCTCTCATTTTTACTTGAGCACTTACCATCCTTTATCTCCTCCAGCCACTAGAAACAAAGTCACTTCTAGGTAATATGCACACAAGCAACCCAAAACCACATGGAATAAGAAATTGAAGATAAAATGTTCTGGTTTTCTTTCAAGCCTGTCCTGCTGCTGATGCAGATTTGATCCAAGGGAAATACTGTGTCTCCTGTGGCTTCCTGCACCTGAGTTTGGTCAGTTCCTGCCCCTCAGCCTCCTTTCCCTTTAGGCTGTCCTCATTACCTTTCATCTGAACACTAATTCTGTCATTTATTGGGCTGAGAATAGGATTGGATTCTGGAAGGCCACGATCACCCTACATTTGCTGAGTAAGGGCTTCGGGACTGCCCAGCTGGTGCTACTCAGGATCTGCAGAAGCTATACTGTCCTGCCTCTTAACCATTTTTGTTGGTTGTCTCGAAATTCCTTTCACATTTCTGCTATTGAGCTGGCCAGAACTGAATTTATCAATTCCTCCAGATATATCAGCTTGCAGTTCTCCAGCTTGAATCTCATTTTGCTTCCTGCACATATTTCTGAGCTCTTTAGATCCCTTTTTATTATTTCTCCTTGCCCGCTTACGCTTGCAACACCTGTCAGTTTAGAGTACAATTGTGCTATTAGAAAGCAGGGCAGCTGCAGAGCAATGCCCCAGGGAAACTCCAAGCAATATTGGGTCTTAAACTTTTGGAAATTTACTCATGGCAGAGAGGAAACATCGGGAACAGGTGCCTAAAACAATCTGCCTGCAGATGCAGGGCACACAGTATTACTTCAGAACAACAGGGAGAGTCTGTTGCCACCATTTTTTCCAAAGTAGCGGCTGCTGTCTGAGTATGGTTTTACCTGGGCATGAGGGATCCAAAGCCTCTTCATGACCCAGGGAATGCATCTTCCAGGCATTGGCATATGCCCATAATGTAGTTGTGCCTCTGCATCCTCCCACTGATTCCTCTGTGGGGAGCCCTGAAGTACAAGACAGTTCCTTAAAGCCATAATTCCAGCATAACTGGTTTGTTGGGAGGGGAGTGTGGGGAGGGATTGGCTCTGTAGACGTTACAACATATATTTGGGGATATTTAAGACTGAAAACTGGAACAGCCTGTAAGTTTGGTACTGATATTATGAATTCTAGTACTATTTAACTCTGAAATGGAAGCACAGGCATTAAAAATTTAGGAGATTTTGTTTATACCAAGTGCAGACATTACTTTTACTTCGTGAATTTTTATCTGGAGCCTGATGTTCTTCCATGACAATTTCCATAGAATTAACTATGCTCCTCATGTCTTACTATTTCCCATGGCAGATCCCAGGGTGATTATAACACTGCCAGCTACCTGCAGGGAGCACTGGGTTTCAATACATGTGACTAACTGGGTACTTTATCTAACCAACTGCGAGCACAGCCCACCTGGGAAGGGATGTTTCTTACCCTTGAGGAAAGTCAGACAGTTTAAAAGAGGGACATTAGTTCTCTCAGATGAGAGGTGGCTTTTCAGTGAATCCATTATAATGTCTTGAACAAATATCTCCCCAAAAATTTACATTTATCTATTTTATTTAGAGTATGTCATTTGGGGGTTTTTGCTACTCTTCTGTGTCTTACTAATCCCACAGAAATATGAGTTACTGAATCCATTTTCTAATTGATTGCAATTTCTTCTGCCGTCTCTTCGGTAGTAAAACCTTAGATTTCTAAAAAGCAAACTTCAGTGTAGGAATTTGCTGGGAGTAATTCCTGTTAGAAACTTTTTTGGAAACATGTAATTGTGAGGGACAAGCCTGTGCCCTGCCCTCCTTCTGCCCTGCAACGAGCACTCAGGGCCACTCCCTTGTTCTTCACACTGGCTGCAACTATAGGCTGAGTAAATTGTCAAAGAAGTCAATATATTAACAACAATAAGATTAGAATCAGTCTATTAAAGAACTAAGGACTATGTGTAAAATGCCCCTTTCAATGACAAAATAGAGGAAATTATGCCATTCCCTTGACAGAGTCCTCTTTCAAAAATAGAGCATTTAAGTAATAGTTTAAAAAAGCTCTAATTGTTCATGTCTTTCTTTATTCACAAGTTGGATAACAGCTTTATAAATAAATTATCTGACTGATCACTTAACTGAATCACCTGCCCTAATTAGACTACAGTACATGGTGTAGCACACTATACTGTACAAAAAGGTGGTGAATAGATCTCAACTCCTAAAATGATCTATCCATAAGAAATGTATATCCTTATATATTAGAATAAATACCTTCGCAGTAATCAAGAAGGGGTCCCTGAGGTTGTCCCCATCATTTCTATTCATTCATTAACTATGGTAATTACATTTACTTCAAAACAAACCATTCTCTAATCAGTATTAAGAACAGTATGAAAGAACAGTTACTTAATAAACAAGGCCCTTACATTTAATTGATTTTTAGACTGACTTCACAAAGTGACATTCAGTTCTTAAAAATTATTCACTATCTTTTGTTTGAATAGTGAATGTGGCAGATAAAGCAGCTCCTCCAAACCACGTTGAGTAAAAGCCTATTTCACTTAAGGGCTTTGTCTCTTTTCCCTTCTGCCTCACTTTCCTCTAGAAACAGGTAAGAACTCTCCTGTTTCTAATGGCTCTTAATTTTAGGCAACTATCTAACATTAAGCTGCAGTAGTATGGACACCCAGTATAGTCAAGGGGGTCTGGAGAGAGCAATTCAGAGCATCCTCACTACCTAACCCTGTTCACAGTATACTTCCCTGATTATGTGCAGACTCAGAGGTCCTATTGCAGGCAGCTGAATTAAATATCTAAATTTGGATGGTATGAGTTGTTTAATGTCTTGCTTTCACCATAAAGGAAGCTGAGGGAGACATGGATTTTACTCTAGAATTGGGTTCTTCATAAAACCAGAAAAGCTCAGCAATCTGTGGCTGGAAAAGTATGGCTTAATTCAAAGGAAATATAATGTTGTTTAAGAGAGTAAGGAGAGCTGATTTAAATCCCTGTTCTGCCAGACTTCCCCTGTGACCTTAGGCAAGCCGCTCAGGGCAAGGTTTTTATGGGCATCTGGACATCCGACTCCAGGGGATTTTAAATAACTAACTTTGCAAATCTAGCCATTGAGCACTATTCTTTAATTTTCCATTTGCAAAATGTAGACAGTGTTATTTCCTCTTTCATCTTCTACCTACAACAGCTTCCAGGTGGAATACTCTGCTAAAAGAATAATGTAAGGCTGAGAGACTGTGCTTACAAATATTCTCTAAAAGATTAGGAATTTCTTCTTTTTTACATTCTGGAGACAATTTTTGTGATTTCCTATAGCTGAATACTGTAACTTTCTTCACAAGTGTTTCCTGTCTCCATCTGAAAAGGACTACAGCCATCACTAAAGCAGTCAGATAAAGTTATATACTAGTTGTTTCAATTCCCCAAATAGAGTGCCAATATTTGCAATTCAATTATCTATCCATTTTAATTTAAAATTCAGCTTTCAAGACCTGCCAGCTAACCTAACTTGAGTGTGAGCCTCAGACCAAGGTTCTCCCTTAGCTAGGGCAACTCCAGGCACGTTTGTGTCCAGCACCACAGGGCATGGGGGGAGGCACAGCAGTGAACCTGGCATTGCAGCTCCTACTGGAAATATTTCTTAAAATGGTCTTGCTGGATGGCACCAAAAGGTTGTACCACAGCATTACATCCCCTCATGTGTCATGAAAATTTCTGATGTGCTTCCCTCGACATGGCTCAAGGCTGGCCTGTTCCAGAAGCCAAAGCAAAGGAAACTCAGAGGTTTTCCATTAATTCTTGCCTATGTTGCTTTGATTCATTTTCTGCAGACATTTTGCCAATAAAACGTAACACAAGCCAGATTTCCTTCCATGCTCTCTAACAAGCAGATGACTTGTGGATGTCATTCAGCTGGATTTTCACCTGGAAGAAAGCAGCACTCTGCCTACACTGAAGTGACTTGCTACTAGCTTTAATTGGCACATCCTTCCTTTTGCATCATTCTGTGCTCATAGGCATGTCTTGGCTGCATCTGATGGAATATATTTAACATGTATTAGCATTTCCAGCATGCTGAAAGCTTGCAGTACATATGCTGGGCATCACTCCAAATACATATGACCCCAAAAAGTTTCATGAATTTTGGACATTAACTTGTTTTGCAGTTATTCTTGGTGTATGAAAGGCTGGAATGAGAGTACCTACGCTGGCTAAGCTGTAGTCAGAGCTGGGATGTGCCAAGGGAGCATCGAAACTGTACATCACAAGCAAAGCTTGGAAACTAGAATGACTTCAAGTAAATGTATGTAAAATAACACTTTATTCACTAAGTTATTTGTCATCAACATTTGCACAAATTAAACCCCCAGAAATGGTTTCTAATGTATTTTAGCAAGTCACTGCATTATAGTGAGCAGTACCTTGCCCTCTGAAGAGTCCTATTGATTTTACTTCAGAGTAAGGTTGGCAGAATGAGAACCAAGCAACCTTGGATGGACAGTGATTCCTTTCTTAATTTATATTCAGTGGTTCAGGTTTAACAACTAATTTTTTTAAGGGTTCAGTATCTAAATGTAAATGTCCTCAGTGCATTTAATCTGGACATTTCTCATAGTGATTTCCCACTGACTTCTTTTGGAAGATGTTGATCCCACTACACCAATGGCAAAAGTTCATTGATTTCCATGAGGCAGGGTTTTGTCCTTATTCTTTGGGTGTTATTACCTACTCTAGTCATCTTTGGCATATTTCATGATTTCTCGGCCCCAGACTTCATTAATGAAGTATTTCCTTCTAATAAAGCTCTGCAGTAGAAAACACAGCATGTTTCCAGGGCACATTTCTCCTTTTCCATGTTTAACTTCTTGGCAGCATTCTCCTCCCTTTCATTTTTGTTTTAATCCCAAATCTATTGTGGCTATGATCCTTGCTTTATTATATAGTCAATTGTACCTCCAATATTAACTAAAACTGTACCTAGAAGCATACTCTTTGTTATCTGATGCACATATTAATTGGGAAACAATTCAAAATCAGTTTCAGTGTGATACCTGATTTCCAGTATTAATTGCTGGAAAAGTTCAATATTTAGACCTTATATACTACTGTATTTTTACAAATTGTCATAAATATTGTGTCAGATCATCTGACTGTAGCCATGAGCTGCAGCAGCCAGATTACCCCCTACTACCTCTTCCTTCTAAGAAGACAAAAAACAACAGCCTGCCTCCTTGACAGCACATGAAGGAAGTCGTGCTATATTTAAATTGCTCTAACATATTCCTTCCCATGTGAAGGTTCTTAGCTCTTTTTCTGTAATCTCCACCACTGAAAAAAGGAACTTTTCATTTCCCATTATGTGAGTACTAAAAAAAACGGGTTTCTGTAACATCCTAGGTCAGTTTGTCCCTTGGAAGACAAAAAGCTTTTTATCTTTGGAATGAATGTCTAAAATTAAAGTTCATACTTCCTACGGTTCCCTGCTGCTTTTATTCCAAATCAAGTAAGAAATTTATTGACTTCTAGGTTTAACATACTCCCCGCAGATCCTACATTAGTTGGGGGTAAGAGAGGAAAACTCAGCTGGCTTTAATCCAAAAATGTTACTTGTCATTTTGTTGGGTTCTGCCATTGAAAACTATGGGTTAAGAGTTTCCTTTTGTGTCCAGTTTGTAGAGGATATAAATCTTACAACTTCATTCAGGGTGGTTTAATTTTTGGGAAAATTTATCTAAATTTTTTCATTCTGGACAACATGATTTAGTTCACAACAAGATGCCAGCCATCATGTGCACATTTATTCTAAGTAAAAATTCTTGTCATTTTTATCTTCTACTGTCTCCTTTTAAAAAATGTTTGCTCCATCAGCATGAACATGATGCACCAACACTATGCCCTTCTCTTGACAACATAAATAGTTTCCAATATGTTTTCTGTCCCTCTTCTTTATCTTTCTGTTCCTTTTTAATTTATGCATTAGTAGCATCTGCAGACCTCTGTCTGGAATTATAATCATAGCATTTTCTAGACAACTCTCTGATTAAAAGTGGAGGTACTTCATCCCAAGTTATTCTATTCTCTGGCTTGTTTGGGGTTTTTGGTTCTTCTGTTACCCTGCAGTCCACTAAGAGGGTACATCTTTACCCAAAATAAGGAGAGAAAATATAAAATCACTATTTAGATAGTTCTCTTGCCTTGAAACATGTATAGCATTTTCTTCCCTAACATTCTGCCAGGAATGTAACGTTTTACTTGAAATCACACCTCACTGTGCTTTGACCACACTATAACTTCCCAATGGCAGCCAAGCACCTCCTTCTTCAACCAACCTATGCATAGACTGCTACAACAGGTACATGTTAATAAAAATCCAGGGACATCTTGTTCAAACTGAAAGGGAACACCACCATTTCCACATTTCCACATGCTGCTTCCACCTGCCATGTTTTACTTCTGCCTCCCCCTCTCAGTTTCCCAGCAACAGCACGTTCACTCCATCCCCCAGTCAATAACAGCACTGAGCCCAGCAAGGAATTGCTTCACATGCTTCAACCAAAAGTCTTGACAACAGAAGAGCTATTGAAGTGACAACTGTCACTTATGAAACAACAACCACTTGCAGAAGATTCCATGTTCTAAATCTTTGCTACCACAAACGACCTCCTGTCCTTGTGTGTGTGTGCTAAGCATATTTGACAGTTTAATACCATATAATTATACCAGGGATCAAGTTGATCCATGACTATTTTTACAGAAAGTATCACAGCACAGGCAGTCACACTCAGGTAAAACTGCATTTTGCCCCCGGATGGAAACTAAATAAATGAAATAACTTTTAATCACATTTTCTAAATGTCTCTTAGAATAGGTTTTTACTGCCTGCTTTTCCAAGATGCAGTATCACACAGCTGAGTTTTATATAATTTATGTTCTATTCTATTCCTTTTCAGCTAGAACACCTGGTTCTGCAGACACTTTTCATTGCTTCAGTTCTGGGCAAGTCAACATCTGTGAAATCTGAAGAACTGCTGCAAAATTCTACTTCCCTGCTGACATCTCCAGCCATAGCAATGGAAAGTTACATAAAAATAAATAAATTTTCCGTAAGAAAAATAAAAGAATTTAAGTAGCTGATTCAGAACCTAGTATCCAGAAGACTTAACCTGAAATGGCCAATGAAATTGGCCAGCTTAATGAAATATTTTAGAGGAACATGTAAAAATGTTAAATTAGATTTGTTAGGAGTAGGACCTGTCTCCTATGGAAGAAAGAACTTTAAGCACTGTAGCAGCTTTCAAAGCTACCTGAGACCTGTGGTTGGAGAGCCAACATGAGAGAGAGTTTCATAGAATTCAACAGAATTTCATGCCATTATTCCTGCCTTGGAGCTCAAAGGTTTCTGTCACAGGTTGCAGCTACCAGAGAGAGACAATGAGTGTTGAAAAACAGTTTTGCTCCATTAATTGAGCAACCAAAGATTTCCAAGTAGAATGAGACAACAAGGTTTAATTGAAATATCACTGGACTCTGTAGAACAGTTTTGGAGAACTATTGATTTTGCCAGAGAATTCTACATTTGTAGTGGACCTTTCAAATTCTCAATGGAATTTGATAAGGATATAATTCCTCACTAAAATTTATAAGAAGTTTCAAAAACCTTACAGAGGGTTGTAAAATGGTTCCATAAGGAAAGATATAAGAGGCAGAAAATTTTTCATTTAAGCCAGCTATAATTCAATCTGTATTTCTGTCAGTGGTGTATTTAAGCAATATAAACATCCTCCCAAAGACAGATCTAGTTAAGTGCTTCGTGATGGCCCCATGAAGCACTACGTTTCATTAAGGCCAGGTCCAAAATTTAATGAAATTCAACTGAAAGACTGCTATTATTTTCTTGGTTTAGTGAGCAGTGACAGAATTCTTATGGAATTTGTTTCATCCTCTTTCTTTCTTCTTAAATCCTGTCAATTACTCAGTGAAGTTTCTGGGAGTCTTGCTGACCATGGCCAGTGACTTTTACCTCCAGCCTCCAAAACGCGAGGGGATCAGCAGAAGGGCTTCCTGATTTCTGTGGCACTTCCTCTCCTGGAGAGGGCAAACGTACTGAAAATGTTTAATTTCAGTCCATTACTTTTCCCCTTCTTTTACTGATTTCATAAGGGATAACAAGGAGTGCTGGGATTAGATGAACTCATCTATTCAAATGATCTGCCCTATGTGTTAAACCAAATGAAAATTAAAATTGCTCACTTGTTCCTGGCCAGAGCTAGTCACAACTTTGATCTGTTTCAAAGAACTGTGTTTTGTCCCAACCCACTGCAATAATCAATATTTTTATTTTAGTTTCTACTTTCTTTACTTCAGATTTTAATCTGGTTTTAGTGAAGCTCAGTCAGGGAAGTGTTTTTAGTAAGTGAGAGTTGCTGTTTGACAAATATAAATTTAAAAGTCTGTTTATTATGCCTTTTAAATGTCTTTATTATATTTGTGTAGGGTGCCTGCGACTGATAATCTTATGTAAAACCTTAATCAGGTCTGAGTATAAAAATGAGATCAGACAGTTTTACTCTATCCCTTTTCTCCTTTTTTTTTTCTGACCTATGCTATTCTGCACCTGAGAGATGCAGAATACTGAAAGCTGTTGCCTTTAATTTTATTTTATTGAAAGAACTCTGCAGGGATAAACACACTCTTCAGGAGCTTGTTTGGTTTTGAGGATTTTTTTTAATTAAAAGTGAATAATAAATATTAATATAATTAATATCTGATAATGATATGGACATAAATTCACACTCCTCTCAAAATTATATGAAGGTACATAACAGTGGAGTTTTGGGAAGTCCAGCATATTCTTCCATCTTTCAGTCTGCCTGAATCCTGCATTTCTACTGCCATTCCTTTTAATTATATTTTTTTTCTTCTTTCATTATTCTCCTGAGTATTAGAAACTTTCTTCATTACTATTGTGAAAATACATATGTTAGCAGTAATTGGAGTGCATGGAAAGATCACCCGTGTGCTATGCAAACACAGAATAAAAGCCAGTCTTGCCTCAGAAGGTTTTAGTGTCAAGCAAGGTGTGAACAGAAAAACAGGCACGAGATGATCATATCCAGGCATATGAAGAGCATGAAAAGTTGGATATATTTGTTAGAAGGTGCTTCTTGTTCTGTTAGGCTTTGTTTCTTGTTAAGGATGGATTACAGATAGCTGGCACTGAGAATTAGGTGATCATATGAGGTAAAAGAAGACAAAGGATGAATAGGACAGTCAAAGCTCACCAGCTGGATCTGGATGCCCAGAAGATACATCAAGGCTGAAAGAATTCTTGAGAGACATAAAAGAGATAAGACAGCAGCTGTAATGGTGTAGCTTTGTTTTGTACATGAGATTTTTTTAAAAAAATAACATTAGGCATGTGAGAGAAAGTTTTTAAAATAGTATTGCCTACTACATCACATACTCTAACATGAGGAGGAAATCTTTGTAAGATTCAGATATATCAGTTCAAAACAGAGAAACCCACACTATGATAAAATCTTGTCTGCATGGCTATGTTGACCCAGGAGAACTGCAGATGAACACGTATCAGACCTGAAGCATTGTCATGTTTCTCCTTTCTGCAGGCATTCTATTTTCAAACAAAGGATTTAAAGGATTATTCTGGAACAGAGCATTCCCACAGGAAAGCAGAGGCACACTGGCATCATTACAGAGGAATAATAACACCCTGTAAACACGACCTATGTTTTACCCCACCTTATGTCAAGGCATTCAAAAGCCCTGTAGAAACTTTCAGGTGCTCAGCAGCCAAGCAATTATACTCCTGATCTCTGCAGTGCCCTCTTCTTTGGGAAGGTCTCCCTTGCTGCAGTGAAGCACTGTACTCTCTGGGAACTCAGTGAAAGAAGGTGTTCTGTTTATAGCAGGATTTTTTGTCAGCTGACTGTGATTCTCAAGCTATGCAGAGCTCAAGATGGGACAATAAAATGCAAACAAGGGAAAGCAAGAGAAGTTAGCTGAGATCTGCTTCAAAGATCATCAAGCTGGCTTCAGAAAAATTGTTACCTTAAACATTTATTTAATAATTGGATTTTGCACAGCCAGATTAAATGCACTAAGAATCCGATCGTTCAAATGGAACAAGACATGTCTGGGCTGTACTTCTGTTTAAATTTAGTTCCTGAGATTACCCCCTGCTGTTACTTTGATGTGTGTAATCTGTTAATTCTGACATCACTTACCATATCCCATCAAACACAGCATCTTATTGGACATAGTGATGACGATGCTGCTGCATATCTTTTATTTTGAGCTGAATCACTGTAGGCTCACAGTAGTTATTCTGATTTGCACTCACACATGGGAGAAAAGTATTAGGTGTTTGCACTTGCTGAAAGACTTTTCAGCTCATTCATGGTCAGTTTTGGTCTTTAAAGTCAAGTGGTCACTTGGCAGTTTGCTACTTCTGGTTCTCTTTTGTCATCCATAATTATACCAAAGAAAAACATAAACACTGGAGAAAACTATCGCAGGCAGGACAACCATCCAAGTCATAAAACAAGACCTTTTTATTCCTCCCTCAGTGCAGAAAGAACACTATGTACTGACTGAGTCCCAAATCATAAAGCCCTAAATTCTTTAAATCTTCCCAAATAGAATTAAAAGTGACAAATACATTACATAACTCAGATGATATATCTGCCACTGTGGCTAGGGACCGGCCTATTTGAGTCCAAAGCAAAAATAACCACATGCCACTCTGAGGAATTGTCAGTGCCCACTTTCCCTTTTAGAATAATCTTCACATAGTAAAATTTGCAAAAAATTATCACAGTCAGCTAGAGACCACACACTGAGTACTGTCTGACTGACCACTTGTAAATTGGCAATTCTTCAAAACCTTGCAGAAACTGAAAAACGAAGATGATTATTTGGATGTGCTGAAAATGCAGACACCAAGACGAGCTTTACACTGCAAACAAAAAATAAAAGAAGATTGTATCCACAGATGGAAAAATTTAGAAGTAATTAGGGATTCTGTGAGGGAATTTGCACATATTAATCTGAATGTGGAGTTGAAAGAAAAGGATTAGTTGAGGTTGGAGCTTATTTTTTCCTGATGAGATAGTGAGGTCTTTGGGGCAAAAGGTAAGTTTTGTTATACATCCATCTATAATGGATGTTAGGATGTTAGGAATATTGCTGCAGCTGCACTATGTTGAATGGCAAATTGCAGGACATGGAAAGATGTGCTAGGATAAAAAATACAATATTCTCATTGAAGAAACTAAATTGCTCACACATATGACAATGCAATTGTTTTCTACATTCTTACTACACTGTCATTGCTGTGTAAGGATGTGGTTACATAATCAGTTTAATCCAATCTAAAACTGCTCTGTCACTAAAATGGACTGTCCCACCTTCTGCCCTGGGCAGGCTGAAGATTGGGAGATCAGCGGCCATTCATCATAGATCACCTCACATGCATCCAAGGTAAAATACTGCATCCACCAAAAGAGCAGCAAACACTAAATTGAGTGGGTCTAGAATGCCCTGATAACTCATTGTATTGTGATCTGTATCGTGTTTGGTCACTGAATATGTGTTTGTGTGGCTACACACACAGACAGTGTCTGAGCCAGCTCTGGGCAGCTCAGTCACAGTTTATAGCATCAACAACTCCCTCCTTAACCTGGTTTTGTCTATGAGCCAGCAGCCCTGATCTCTGGTGCTGTGAGTCTGATCCTGTCACAGGTAATGCTTAATAAGACCGAGCTAATTTTAGATTCTTGGGCACAGAGGTGGTTGAGGAAAATGATGCTGCTGTCTCACTTTCAGAAAAAAAAAAATAGGAATGCCATGGATTCATCATAAATATGCACAGAATGGAAAAAGAACATCTTTTCCCACACTAACCCTGTCCAATTCTATGGCTGGGATGTTCCCAAGCTGCCATGTACTATTTGAATTTGTCCTTGGTGAGTTTTGAACAGTAATTTGCTAATTCCTTTCACACATGCTGTCCAGGGGTTTAGTTGTAAAATCTTCAGCGGTAGCTGGATATTGTAATTCTTCATTCCCTACCCTGTATTTATTACAGTAGGGATCAGCAGATCAGCTGTTCTTCCCTCACTCTCCTGTATGGTGTGCTTTTAAAGTACAGCTGTCTACCAGATGCAAGAAAATTAAGACATTGAATTTCCTTTCTCAGTGCATACCTGCTGTTAATGTTAATGGCAGCTAAGTATGAAGCTAGGAAGGGAGCTACTGTGATCAGACTGATTATAAGAGCTCACCCATTTCAAATAAATCTGGTTGTTTCAAGAAGAAAGGCAGAAAAACCATCACATCACATCACACTTATCCTTCAGCATGAGACGTACAAATTCATACTCAATTGACTTCAGAGCCACAGTGGACATCATGTGCTGAACAGTGTTAACCCCCAAGTGCATCCCATCCAAACTCAATACAATTTTACAGCTATGCTATATAAAATGCAGTTATTGACTGCATATATTTTAAACTGCACGTCCTTGATGGTTTCCGAGGAATTTTTTTTTAAATATTTTCCCTGTTTTGTCAGCTCTAGGTTTTAGTCTACTTAGATTACTAGGTGTCCTGTTCCCACAATATAGCAAAATCAAGTTCCTTTTTCAGTTCCAGCTGAAATCCTGAAGAGTGTACAAATTAAAACAAATTTTAAAATCTGTCTCAGAGGGGTTTTGACAAATTCAGTAGTGCTCCCAACCCATTAAAGACTTATTAACAATCACCTATTATGGTGCTTACAGTTGAGTAAAAGGGGTTTCTAAATAACAAACACTTGTCAAACAAGACATATAAATCCATTTTATCTGATATGGGTTATGAACAGATTACGAATTTCTTAGGGATCATTTACCATGACCTAGAGTCAAGTTAGTGACACAGAGGAATCACAGGAATAGAATTCCCATTAGAGATACACTAAGAGTACAACTTATTGCCATGCTGAAATCTGCTATTCTTGTGTTCAATGCATTGAATTGCTTGTTCATGGTTGATTGAGACATAAAACTAACTAACCTGCAGTTCTAGAGGTAGATTTTAAGGTTAATTGTAGAATTTCATTGTATCTAGACTCTTTAAGCCTCCAAGTGGTTATTATCTGTTTAACTGTATAACTGTTTGCTTTCATACAAAGAGTATGTTCTCTCTGCAAATTCTGTGGTTCAAGGTAGAAGCCACAAAAAAAATTAATCACAGATTTTCTCTGTCTTTTAAATAGTGCATTTTTATGCTTGCAATGTATAAGACTTTGAAATTCAAGAACTTAAAAACTTAAGTCATGTTGCCTAGATAATCTTATGTGACTGATTTATGTCTCTGGGTGTTGCATATTTCAATGACTGCACGCACACTTTTTCACATTTCTTACTGATTTTAAAGCTTTCATTTAGAAGATGCATTCTGTGAAAATTCAAGTTCCACATTATAAAATCCTAAAAGGAGGTCATAAACTATGATAAAATCAGGGATATATGCAGAAGTTCTGCTAGGATTTAGAGAACAGATACAGGAAACACTCTTAACACAGAGCTGTGCCCCACCATTCCACACTGCACTCCACACCTGGCACAGGGATTCAGCTGGGTCCTGCAGTACACCAGGGTTTTAGCTCGACTCCTGCATAGGCCACTGCAGTTATCACAGACTCTGTTTCCACCTCACTGTCATGGGTGACAGCTCCTGAAAACAGCCTTGAAAAAGTATAGATACCTTCTAAAAAATCCTAGCCCTCCAAGGCTCACGTTAATTGCACTTTTAACTGGGTGAGGTTTTTGTTTTCCAGGTTCTGAGCTGCCCCAGAACAAGGCTCGTGGCACTACAGAGGCAGGATACAAGCAGGCAGCTATTTCTGTGTACCTGTCAAATACTGGTCCACCTGTACCTGCATCTGTGCCTGGCAATGCTTTCCTGTTTGCTCTTCCCAGTGCCCACATTTAAGTTGGATCAATACAGTCATACAGGAAATTTTAATAATCTACCATAGTTCGTGTGCAATTGCACCTCAAAGGCCAGGTCACTTACAATATTTTTATGATTCCTGTATATTAGTTTGTAGAGTTTAATCCTTGGCACTTTTTTATCGTTTCATTTTGCCACTCCTAAACACACACATGGGTGTCCCCAGAATGACTGCACAGAAGCCCAAATCATTTTGAAGTTCCAAACATACAACACAGTTATTAGCTTCAGATTGTTCATTGATTTTCATTTCAGAACACAGATGAAACGTGTTGTTATTATATTATTAGCTGTCTGGGCCTTGTTAAAACACAATCACTCTTAATTTGCAGAGATGTGAATACACAAATCTGGAGTGTATATATATATATGTATTTCTCACATCTACAAAATTCTATGAACCAAAATTTTTAAATTAGACTGAGTTATTATTCTCTATATCACCATATATCACATAGGATTTTAAAGGTAAAGTATAAACAGTTCATTCTAGCAAGTCCTTCTAAAATCCAGCATGTATTTAGACCAAAAAGTAGGAGATATTTCATATGAACTGATAGAAACAGCACCACAGAAATACATGTATTACCTATATACTCTATATCTTATTACACTTTATTTAAATCTAATATATACATATATACCTATGTATGCTATATAAAAAGATGCAAACATGCAGGCAAAAAAGAGTAGTAAATTATAAAGAACTGCTTTACAACAACTGAGCAACAGTAAATATTTATGTCTTCTTTTACTGACTGTACAAGAGCACTCAGTGTAATTGCTCACATTAAAGTTGAAACTCCACTGAAGTTTCCTGACAACCTAATCTCTTGCAATTTTTTTACAGGATTATGAAACAGTAATTGGATTTTTTATATATATATTGGGGAATTCTCACAAAGTGTTTATTTGTTAAATTACATCTTCCAGTAGTTCTCAGGAAAAAACATATTTGGGAGAAGTAATTACTATATCAAATTATTTTAATTCTATCCCCAAATGATGCAGTTAGTGTAGATTAGAAAACTCAGAGATAATCACTCTGGTTTAATATGCTTACACTGAGCACAAGGAAGGCCCATATAGTACTGCTTGTGCTTCCTTAACTTAAATCTCAGTTTATAACTTCAGCCTGAAGTTTGCAATTTTGACAAAAAGAAATACTCTAACTACCAGGAAAGAACAATAAAATACATTTCTCATGATCTCTCTGCATGCCTTTAGTCTACTCTCTGCCATCACACAAATCTTAAAATATTATACTTTCTGACTTCACCAAGGAATCGATTTTGGAAGTTACAAACTCTGTTACCTTCTCCTTTGGCTGTTTAGAAAGTCTCTGCTTTTTCCTAAGTCACCATCAACCTGCAACATTGTTATTTACTACAGAAAAAAAAACGATGGAAATTTAGCTATTTTGATGAAGATTCTTCAGTCTACTGGAGAATCTTCATCTTCACCAGTTTCCAATGCATCTAGATCTTCTTTGAAGCCTTTGTTATTGCTATTTAAAATTGAAGCCTTAAATATTAGTACAAGCATTTGATTTGCTCTCAATGGTATCTATCCAGTGATGTGTACAGGAACAGTCTGTCCTTTGAAATCCATTTTTAAATTAAGGCTCAAATCACAGATTATTTTTCACAAAATTTTGACCCAGAATGCTAGAAATATTCAAGATCAAGTATTGCAAAAAATTTAGAATAATAAACCCCTTCTGATTTCAGCACAGAAGTAATCAGTCAGGGCCAGATTTGTGATTTCAGATTAATTTTGACAATCTCACTGATAAAACCAGATGGTGTCAACACTGATATTCTTGTTACAATTGCATTTCTGGTATTAAATAAAAGCAAAACAGATCATAATACTGGGTGGGAGTGGAAGAAAACCAGAACCTGAAACACAAAAAATTACAGTAATATTAGAAATAAGTGTGAAAAACCTTGAGTTCCTGGGAACTGCAGCCTATATCTGCGTAATACACCAAGTGGCAAAATAAAATCTCTGCCAACTGTTAGAAAAATCAAGATGTGAATTTCAGCAAAAAATAAAAGACGACATTGCTGAGATGCAGGATAAGTTCAGCCAGAGCAGTTGAAGAGCAGTTGCTGTTTGAGGTTCTGGGACATTTCCTGGCTAAACTGCTTCCAGTTTCCCACACAGCTAAAAGGGAACAAATCAGGCTCTGCAGTCCAGAAAGTTCAGGATTACGTTGGGGAATAAATGTGCTCATTTACTTTGATCAAATTCCACCTTGACAAGTGTTTCTCATCTTGACCTGATGATTACACCCCCAGTTGCAAAGCAGGCACTTTGTTAGTGCTGGCACTGCTGGATACTGTTGGAAACAGGTTGGGATTGGTGCTGAAAGATCCGTATGTAGCCCATCTGTGGGTGACCTACCACCACAGCATCATCCCCCTTCCAATAGCAATGGGTCATTTTGTAATAAGATCTATTATTATGCAGGCAAAGGGGAAATGCTATTAAAAGGTTCAAAATAATCACAAGGCTATGATTTCTGTACATTAGCGAGACAGTTGAATTTGTGTTAGTTAGTTGAATTTTGCATACAGGATGGCAAAAGTTTTGCCATATTTAACCAGAAAAAAAAAAAGAGAGAGATTATCATATTACTTCCCAACTCATCTCTCTGGGTTCAAGCAGATCTCTGTCTCACGTTTTCCTACTGTGTTCTAGACAGTACCTTTTCCTATAAAAAACTTCCAATACCTCTTTAGGAACAGTAAAACTGGCTCAGGGTTTCTCAGCACTTTAGTACAACCAAGAAACACTGGTATCTGCAAGGACAGTGACCAGGGCACACCTTTCCCTGGAAGGGGGAAAATAGAGGGGAAAAGCAGCCAGAGATCTGGAAAAGGAGGAAAACTTGGCTTCTCCTGACGCTATTCAAAAGGGTGAGGTGATATAACATGGAGTGACAGGCTTTTCAAAGGGCTTTCTGCTGTCACACCTGCAGAGACCATGTTACACACACCAGCTTCTCCTGAGGCAAAAGCAAGAACCTGCCAGTGCTCTGGCAGTGGCTCAGGGCTCTTGGCTGCTGCCCTGAATTCTCTTGCTGCCTTGGGAGACACAGATCTGCCTGTGCCTCCTGTGGCCCTGAAGAAAGGCACAGAAAAGGCAGTTTCATTACAAGTATAATGAGAAAAGTCGCAGCAATTCATTTTGTGAGCTGCTCATTTGCCATTAGAGGTCACTGTCCTGCCTAGGACATGGCCATTAGCTCCCAAGCATGAGAACACACATGGGGCGGCATTTGAAGCCTAATAAACACTAAAGATACAATTAACACTAAAGATAAACACTAATGATACTATTTAAATCAGCATTTAAAAGAGCTTGTCGATATACAAGTTCTGTAGAAAACTGAAAAACAATCAAGAAAAATAAAGACTGCCTATTAGAACATGATAATTATATGTGCTTAAAGGTAATACCTTAAAGGCTTTAAGGTATTGATTAGATGATCTTATAATAATTAGGAAAACTGCTTAGCCAAAGAAATACTGTCTTTAAAACGCTTCCCTTTTTAACATGGTGTTTTAATTCTTGAATAATTATTAATTGTTAGATACTTTCAGCAAGAGATCTGAATCTGAATGCAATGCCTTAAATGAGTACAGAGGATACAGCAAAAATAAAGATAATGACTTAAAATTTTGTGTCCCAATCCTGTAAATTCTGATGTAAAACTGAAAATCTGAAAGCCAATATCAAATCAAAGAGGAGAGCAATGATTACTGCGTTCAGTCATTTGCACTGAAGGCAGAGAGACAAGGACATTTCCCTTCTGGAAATTCTTTTTAGGTCCCCCTAATGCCTTGAGAGAAGAATTCTCTAGTGACTGTGGTCTGTATGCCAGTACCTCACACGTACAACAACATGAAGAAAACTCAATATTTGTTCATATAAAGGACCATTTAGTGCTTTATAATACTCTTTGGATTAAACCCAAAGTTACTGGAAGGAGTTTTCTGAAATTCATTGTAACTACGGTAAAATACTGTCATGGGTTTATAATCCAATGATTACAATTTCTGCCATTTATCCCTAAGTTACGTGGTTCTTAATGAACATTATTGAAGCATAAATGCATGTACTATAGGTTAAGAGCATCAGAACATAAAGATGGCAAATACGGCATTCACTTGCTTCTCAGTTTTAATTAGGCCAGCTGGGAGTATTTTAGCACAACATATTTCAGCCGTAAAAAACACCACCTTTACAGATGAACATCCCCAGATAGGCATCTGCAATGTTTTATCATTGTGCTCAGCATGGTTTCTCAGCAGTGAATACTTCATCACTAGAAAGAAACTCAAAAACAGTTTTTAAACAAAGGTCATGAGCACCACACACCAAGTCCTTACCAGGCTGATGCTCTTTGTAAAATTAAGTCACTCTTATTCTGGTACAGAGTGAAATCTCAAGGAGCAGAGCTATCTCTTGCCATAACAGGCCCCTCCTCAGTTAATATTCTGATGCCTCATCATGTTCTGTATAATTCACTTTCATCACATCTGGACAAACGTTGGGCTGGGCACAAGAAGGGACATCCATGTTACAACAACTTTTTCCCTAATTTTTCAGGAAGTGCCTTAGGAAAAGAGGATCAGAAACTTCCATAATGGTCCTGATTAAGTGGAATACTCTTGGAATATGGAAATGGCAATTCGAGGAAGATTATGAAGTTAATGTTTTCATTAGTCTTCAAGCCCTACTGCTGAATTCATCCCCACATACTTGTTAAACAATACTTATCTTTTATTACAGTAATGAAAATAAAGAAGTGTAACTCCCACTCCTTAATCCCCTGCTCTCCCCCTGCAATGGAGTCTGAGCTATAAAGAAGTTGGCAAACTTGGCTATAGAATTTACAGAGATATTTTAATCACAGTTACAGACAATAAACTTTTTCCCAGGACATTTTGGGTAGACTTGGGTGTTAATCACACATTTCCATTAAACATCTCAATTTTGAACATCTCTTCAAAAGACTGTTTCATAAATGAACATAAGGTGAATCTGCAGAGAATTCAAAAAGCCAAAAATAAATATCACTGTCACATTAACAAGTCTCTAAAAGTGAGGAGAGAGGATAGATTTAACTTTTTTCTTTTGATGTTGTTCTTTTGTATTAAATTACAGAACCTTTCTGGAAAACGAGGAGGGTAAAAAAGGAAGAAAGTTATTGGAAGTTGCACCTTTTTAAAAATCTTTTTTTCAGTGTAACAAATATTTGCCAGGCTTTAGTCCAATTACTCATACGAGGAGGAATTCAAAATGTCATTCCAGTTGAAAACAACTTTGAAAAATGAAAAAGTTTGGAGGATAGGCCAAAGCATTTAGATAAGTCAAGTATGTAAAAATCATACATTTTTTTCAATCATTAATGGATAGTGGGGTGTTTGTCTGGGTTTTTTATATTCATATAATAAATTTATTTATTTATTTATTTATTATAAATGTTATCTATTTTTCTATATTTATATATTCTATAAATATACCTGTGATTACAGGTTTACTGCTAAGGAGTTACTGACATATGTGGACAAATACATTCCTGGCAGGGCAATAAAAGGATGACATTGCTGAGGGAATAACTTGACTGACAAATTCTAAATGGCCTTTCTGTGATCTAGCGCTGGTTTTAATTAGATAACCCCCCAAACACTCCACATTAAGATGAAACTAATACAAGGAGCAGATTTATACTTTGAAGCCTTTGTTATTGTTTCTCATGCTCCTTTCCAGTTACCAATAACATGCTGTTTTATCATAGTTAAGTATTTGAAGTTAAGTAGTAGTAGTTAAATGTACCTGAAGAAGGGGACCAGGCAAGGTGTCAAAGGAACCTGCACAAAGGCAAAAGTAGAAAGGGAGGCAGAATACATTTGTCCTAACAGATTTGCTCTAAGAATTGTATGCCTTGCTTTAAAAAATTCCTTGTTCAGTGTTAGCAGAAAGTCTGTATGTGCTTCATTATTATGAAAGGAAATATAGAAGAAGTACCTGAGCTTAATGAGATTTTGGAAAATAAATATACATCTTGAGTTGCCTGTATGACGGCACTTTTTAATGAGTTTAACTTTTGGTGTATAAATAAATACTCTCTTAGATACCGTCTGAATAATGTGCAAATTAAAAGAGGCATAGGGTAAGCGCTTCAATGCAAAATTTCCTTCTTTTTACAGCGCAGTATTTGTTGTTTGTTATCTTCTGTAGGCGGCAACTGATCATTATTTCCATGATGTGCTTAGGGAAATCATGAAGTGTTTGTTTTAGATAATGATGTGCAGCATTTATGGCTACTTGTGACTTTCAAAAACTGAATTTAAAGATCTTGAAATACCAAGCGTATCATTAAAATATCCTTCATTGCTCAAGATTTTGCTAGCTTCATTTTCATGTAATTGGGAAAAAATGTTTTCTTGAATGCTTTGAAATATGATTTAAGTTAAGCATAAGTTCACTTAGCTGAGTGGATGTAATTTGATTTCATAGGAGCTGAAGTACAGAACACCAAACTAGTGAGCTGCTTTTCTGACCTGCTGCAGGCCATGCAAGCAGGACACCAGAAGCAACAAATACCTTTAACTACTGAGTGAAAAACAACAGCCTCATTTATCAAACCCACTTTTCCCTCACCCTCAGCTAATTCTTCCAGTTAATTAACTGGCCAAGGTTTTTCTTCAAGACTTTGTATGCTGGTAATGTGAAAATGTAAACCAATGGCAGCAAGAAAATTGTCGGCTTTTGAAAGGTGCTGACCGAGACTTTGGCCATATGCAAATACCTTCAATACTCTACTGAGAAGGAAACTAAATACAAGTTGGCTTGTAAATTTTAGAACTTGGACTATACTTAACTCTGTCTTTCATCCTGAGGAACATGACCAATGTCATTTATGTCCTTTTTTTATCATTTTCCTTTTATGCTGCTATGATTCGACAGAGCACACAGCATTTGCTTTTTAATACCTTACAAAGAGAGTAATTAAAAAATCTTAGGGTTTGGGGGGTTTTTTTAGTGATAAACATTGAGCTATTTTTTTATTTTAATACATTTTGAGCCAGTATGGTTCACTTCTTAGTCTATTTCTCTTCTCCAACTAGCTGTTCATCTTAATGGAATTACTGTCACTCAGTTTGATAAATTGGGTCAGGGAGGGTCAGCAGTCCAAAGCAGCCAAACTTACTTCAGAAATGGCAGCAGAAATTCACTGTTATGGGCACAGGTTAGAGGCCAGAAGACTCTGAAGCATGGCAAGGTTTAGTGGTATTTGAATGGCATTATCCTTGCTGTGACACTAAGTAGGATTCTTAGCCAAGGGCTGGGACCCAGACAGACGATGTGCGTAGCAGCACAGAATCAAAAGTTGTCTCTGTCCAGAGAGAGCTTATCATCCATGCAAAGAGATAGGAGACAGGTGTGTAACCACATGCAGAACACAACACAACAGGCACATACAGATATTGCCTGTTAGTGTCATAAATTGTGGTGCAAAAGCATCAACAACCTAAGTGCAGCCAGTTCTTTTTACCAACATTGCTGAAAATTAGATTCTTAAAGAGAAATACAAAGTTGTATCTGAGAACATCCTTCTGAGAACTGATTAATAAAAAGAATTCTCCCAGCTATATTAGAATTACAGAATTTAAAAACGCCTTTTTTTTTCTCCTTGGAGAGCTTTCAAAGTACTATTCAAATGCAGGCTCATTTCCCATAAATTCATAAAGGAACATCTGGACTTAAAATATCCTTTCATCCTTTGCACAACATTTTAACACTTTCCCCTGATACTATTTTTGCCTTCCTTTCGGGTTTATTATGTCCTAAGTAATTACCTTTTGTTTCTCTTAGGTGTTATCATTGCTTGGGTCAACATTTTCAAGGAGCTCTCAAAGCTTTAAAAATGTGGTAATCAACATTTTCAGATCATTATTTGCTGTGCTTTTCTTTTTTGCCTCCTCTGCAATGGCTGCCAAAGGAATTGTTCTAGCTGTCTGTGTTGTGCATGTGTATTCAAGTTCTTCCTTCTTTTCATCTTCCAGGGGTTGAATATTCTCTGCTTTTAATTTAAAATCGATCTCTAATCATTAAATTGACTTGAGCACACAAGAAGAGAGTCAATAAGAAGGAAGCTGTGATGGAGAATAGGCAAGATTCTTCCACTTAGACATTCAGCTGATGGCTACACAGTTGGTTTAGGCTAAGGTATCTTCCCAGAACTCCCTCTTCTCATATCACAAAAACAGAAAAGAAGTCCCATAAACCTTCATGGGCTCACAGACAAGGTTCTTGCAGCACTATTCCTCTGCAAAGCAGGTATTTACAAGCTTCGCAGAAAAGCAGAGAGAGCACCTGTAAAACCCTTTAGCTATCCTAGGAGATCTGTGGCCATGGTTACACAGCTGCTTTAAGCCAGCATAAACCCAGTCAGCCAGGGAAATGAGGGACTTCTAAATTTCTCTCTCTATGAAACTACTCCTTCTCATTCCCTCATTAACCCTGCCTTTAGCTCTCTGATGGTTGCACAGTGAGTCTGATATGGGAACTGATGCAACTGCAAACTCAACCAGCAAGACCCCCTTGAATATTCGTTTTCAGTCAAATAAGCTCCCTGATAAAACTCATTGCAAAGCTTTACAATCACCAGCTCTGGAGAACAGTGAACATATGCTGCTGAGGATGAAGGGCAGGGACTGAAGATACTGCTCTGTTTAGTAACAGTGAGCTGAAAATCAACTGAAAGCAGGTGTGAAGCTGCAGCCCAGGCTCTTCTTTTCTGTCTGTGCCTGAAAGGGCAGCTCCATTTCCAAACTTAGTGCCACTGCTTTGCTCTCTCAGTGCCTTGTTCTAACAGTTTGAACTCATGCTAACATTACTTTCTGCTGAACACGGGGCAGAACATGTTTCAAACAGACTCAGCTCCTCGTAAACAGCCCAGTTGCTCAAGGCTTCTCTCTCCCAGAGCATTTCTGTGCTATGGCACAGGAGCAGGAAGGCTCCACAATCCTCTGCTGAGGCTGAGGTTTCCAGTTTTCACAAGGGTTCTTAGGATTCTGAGCTTCCACCAGGTAGGCAATACCTCAGCCTCTCTCCTGCTTTGCAACCCTACTAATCAGATGTTGCTCATATGTGCAAGTATTACACACACATTTTATCACCTCGCTAGTCATGATCATATGCACAGGAACAGTTCAATAAAGTAAGTAATGGAAGTTTTTGCTATTTTCACTAAAAATTGACACTGAAGAATAAAACATTTGGAAAAGACATGGTTCTGTATCAGGGTCTGCATTGAAATAGTTACTACCACTTAATCTACAGGAAAATAATTTCTGTAACACTCAATTATAAGGTCAAAAAATATTTTGTCAACTTTTATTACTATCTAGACAGTTAAGCTGAAATATATATGCTTTAGGAGGGAAAAATCAATTAACAGTCTCTCTGATATGAACTTCCCCAAGCACATTTATGTTTTAATTTTTCTCTCCTTGCACCTATGGATAAAGGGTTAATGTATGTTATACAAGTACAGTTACATAATTACAAAAATCCTCATAGCACAACTTTAAAATTTTGTGGAACTGTATTATTTTTAAATGTATAGCCCCATACTCATGTATGATGGCCCAAAGACAAGCAATGTTAATAAATAGTTTGAATTAAAAGTATGTATATTTTTAAAGCATTTAGACATATTACTGCTTCCCTGCTGCACCAACTCACAAAGCTGGCTAAAGAAACCTGGATAATTTTAAAGAGCAAATCTGGTGTTGCTCAGCAACAGCACACCCTGATAGAAAGGATGCAGGATGTTGGAAGATTTAATATTAGGGAAACTGTGCTTGCAAGGGGAAGAAGAAGAACAAATACAATTTAGTCATACAACATCCATAAAATTGGGACAGCTTAAAAATAATAATCAGATGAAGTGAACATGCTAATATTAATCTTTGCATAATAGAGCTAAATAAAAAGTTATTGCCTGGAACCAATGAGCTGCCATTACAGTTCATTAAATGGCACTAATGTTTGCACTGTCTTGATATGATATGACATGACACGATGAGGAAGAAAAAGCAGTGCATTTTATGAGAATTTGAGAGCAATCTCATGGCTGAAGACTTTAGTTCTGGCACTATCTTGGATGAGTTTTTGCTAAAGTGAGGACTGAGTAAGAACCCAGAACTTCACACTTTGTCCTGGATCAGAGGAAATCCAATGCTCTCAGAGGAGAAAATGTCTTAGATGATACAGGTCTCATCTCTGCTTTTGTCCCACATTATTCCTGATCACAGTAGCAACCCTTCTTTTGGTTGCAGTGCTCTGTGATTTTTCATTTTGAAGCCACACTAGCTCAATGTTCCATAGTGTTCTTTCTTACTGAACATAAAAAATTCCACAGAAGATTAATTTTCTGTCTCTCTTTACTCAGTCATCCCTTCTATTGCTGTCGCGTGCTATTGAAAACAACTGCAATGGAGGCTGAACCTGCTGAAATGGTAGAAGGCATGGCAGGGTCTGAGCCAGCAGAGACAGATAAATGATAGAATCCCACTTAGTGCTTTGGGAACTGAGCAGCCAGACCTCTCTGAAGAAGAGAGAGGGAGAGCCACACGCTAGAGCTCACTTGGAAGGCTGCTCATACAAAACAGATTCTGTGTCAGCAGCTCTGAGGGTACATTACCACAAACACAGGCTGCAGTGCCTGTGTGTGACAGACTCCAGTGCATCTCCACAACTCAAAACATACTGCTTGTAATCCAATGTGGACACAAATTTTCTGCCTTGGTCAATTTTACCAATAATATTTTTTAAATGGTAATATACAGCACAAACAGTGTGAAGGTCCTTCTGCTCACAAACCATGAGGATGGAACTCAAGGCATGGGACTGGCTACTAGACCTCAGTCCTCCCATCAGCTGTCCCTCTGTAATCATTTGCCACATTGCATTCTACATTAAAGCCCTCTTGCTCTTCCTAGACATATAAGTGGATACTTAAAATGGGCTATAAAGTCATAACTTTATAACTTGAAATTTTATCAGCCTACTCAGGAAACAGAGATCTTCTTGGAAATGAGCTCTGCAGGACTAAAAGTTACACCTAAACAGGACATTAGCTTCTGTTTTGCTCATCAATCCACTACTGAAACAGAATCATTAGTTCTGAGCAAAAAACCTGTTGCTAAAATGTTTGATTCTCAGACACCTGGTAACAACACAGTCATTAGCAACTGCACCACTCTTCTCTCTGTCCTAACAGTAAATGTCAAACTCTGCAAGGTTCATTTGGTGATTCTCCAATGTAAAACTCATTTTATTAAACAAGAGTGATACCATCTTGCCTATCAAATAATTGGCTGCATGGAAAATGAGTCTGACAGCACACCTCAGTGAATCTGTCCTCTGGGTGACTACCTTTTCTATGACCCAGTGATACCCTTAGCTTGTCAGAAGACATTTACATCAAATAACATCAAACTTCCATTGGAAATACAAAACAAAAGCCCTTCAAGCACCTGCTGTCCCAAAATGACAAGGAAAAATGTTTACTAGAATGAAAAAGTATAAATATTTCATAAAAATAAGCATTTCATTAAAATTTCATACTTATAATTTCCCTTCTACTCCGGGAAAAGGATTTTAATTAAAATGTACAGAGCACAAGTGTAAGGTAAAAGACAGAACTAAAACCTCAGGAGAAGAAAAAAAATGGAAGGAAGAAATGGAAGGTTTGACCCCTCAAATTTTCTCATCGCTGACATTCCCTCTCTCAAAAGGCACAAAGATCTCAGCACATTGCTGTAAGTGATATTAGAATATTGTTGAATCTTTGTTTTCAAAATGTTGGGATTGTGCTGCAATCTTCAAAGCATCTTGAAGCCAGTTTTGTATCAGAGCAATGCCAGGCCCATGACTGAGCCCTTTAATACATGTATCAAGAAGAAATCACACTTTTCTGAATGGTAGTCAATTATGATGTTTACAAAAGGAATTGTGAGGATGGGGAGTTATGTTATAACTCAGAAAATTGTTGGAATGAAGTGGAAGAAGTACAGAATAACAGTGCTGGAAAACAAGTCAGGCTCTGTAAGTAGAGTTCTTGCTGTCCTTTTCTTAGCTCTGACTTTGCAGTGTATATTTAGTAAAAATGTATTAAAAAGAACATTTATTCTATAAATTCTTGTTATGCTTCTCAGGTATGCTGTTCTGGAAGGGTCAGGGTGTGGTGCCTTTATAACCATGTTTTCCTGACCTGTGTTTCCTCAGGTTCAGAGAAATGGTAACAGTTGAGATGTATGCACTGAGGAGGACGTGTGGTTGTTCCACAGATGCTACCTTGCTAATTTGCAGTGGTTCAGAATCTAGAGCTAGCTCTTATGTAAAACAAACAGTGTCTTTTTGGAAGAGAAAAAAACTTCTCAGAAAATACAGAACAGAGTTGGTACAGGTTATGAAAACCACAAGATAAACAAATAGCCTAGGCCTATTCCATAAGTGTATTTTTCTGATAGAAAGCTTTGGAACAATTGTAATGTCTTCGAAAATACCACTAAATGAAAGATTTGGAAGTGTATCCATGACAAAGTATTTTAACTAGTAGCACTTGAATTACAGTTCAGAAATGAATACAAGAATAATCAGCTATAAAAACTATCTTCCAAATTAATTTTAGCTGTAAAGTTAAAATATATCTCATCATTCATAAGCAATAAGAAGAAAGGGAAATGATTAGATGAGTATTATAACTGAGTCATCAGATAAGTAGAAATGTAGATATATGATCACTGCCTTGAAGAGAGAAAAGGGGTTTGGAAAGAAATGGACTAAAAGTGTGTCTGTGAAACAGATGGGGCAGATTACCATGAAAGGAAATCATACAGCACTAGGAAGTCCTGTTTCAAAGTAATTGTCACAGAATGCACCAAACCTGCAGGTATTTCATTCACTTGATTCTGCAAAGTTTTTCTTGCACCTTGGACGCAGATGTATAAATGTAATGGATTCAAGCATAATTTGTCAAGGCTTCCTTCAAATTGTACACCAGCAATAATTCCATAGCCCATCCTGACAAAAGAAATTTGATTATGTCCTTCATAGCCCATATTAATGGCAAATTATGGTTAATGTATGTTTTTCATGTTCATATCCTTCGGCCATGGATTAACATATCAGAACACGAGACTGACTCTTGCCAGGTGTCACGTAATGCAAATTATTGTAGAAATTTACTGATACCAAGTATCTGCTCCAAGAGCCCATCTCCATAATTGTAAAACTGCATCCAGCAATACCTGTCAAGAAAGTGAGCTAAAATCCTAAAAAGTCAGCTAGTATTCCCCTAACAGGGTAACTTGCATTCTTCAGAACATTCAGCAGTCTTACCTTCAATTCTGAACTCATTCTAAATTGTGATCTGCTTGGAGAGATCTGCGTGTGATGAAGAAGGAGCTTGTTGCCCTTTTCAGTTTATAATGTCACCAGAAATTAAGTCTATTTAACAGATGTGGAATTCATTATTTCACCCTTTAACTCGCATTAGAAAGTCACCTTTTTGATAACTGATCCCACTGTGTGTTGTTTACACTGCAAGTATCAAAGTAATTCACATTAAAACAAGTTTTCTTCAAACAAAAAAGTAAGCACTTTCCCTGCACTATATCTAATGAACCAAGTCTCCTAAAACCCCATTTCTATGCAGTTTAGCTAAGTAAAATCCTTGCAAGCAAAATAAATCAAAATAAAAATTAGTTGCACTTTAAAACCCAGATCTTCACCAAGTCATCACACATTGACAACAAGAATATTGTTTCCCTAAATTCCTTAAAAATAAGGTAGATATATGTTACCCCACTTGTAACTGAAAATATTCCAGTAACATAAAAACCAACCGACTAAACTAATGCTGATGTTCCAAATCAACTTCCCTTACACAATTTACAATACAATAATTCATTAAGACAAAGAGGAAACAGGTTTTCTCTGTGGAAAAATATTTATCTAGAAGCTTTGACCAAGACAACTTATCCTCAAATTCAAATAACAAATTCGTTCCTTTCTCCTACTTCTCTGCATTTCATTTACATATATACCAGGCCCTTTTATAATAATCATAACAATTCCCTCAGCTTACTGAAATAAACATTAATTCAGAATAAATACATCAACATGCAGATCCTCAAACTGAACAGGGGAAAGAACAAAAACTACTGCACATCAATTCCCCCACACTTACAAATTTCCATATTTGTCAAACTGTGATTAGTCATGAAACTGAACTAAAAATAAAAAGTTTAGAGTTTCATAACAAATCAGGAGGCAATTCCAAAAAAGCACTAGTGCCTTTTCCAAGCAAATGAAAACACTTGTTACCTGTTTCTTCACCATTCTCTTTTTTTACCTCTTTTCTAATACAAGCAAACATTAACAGAAAAAGACTTGATCCCACTCTCATTTAAATTAGTTTTAGACAACTTTGTCAATTGTTTTCAGCAGAGGGACTTAAGCAGCATCACAGTCCTATGGCACATCTGGTTCAGCTGCAGTCAGATTGTTCATTTGATCCAAGTTAGGGACAAATTGAAGAGCTGGGGATCTACAGTAGGGAGAAAGCAAGACTCAGTTCCATACCTAAAGGTCCATTCAGGTTAAGGAAAATCCATGGCAATCATCAACATGTCAAACTCATAAATTTTTTTTCTGTGTGTTGTGATCACTGATTTTAGTTTAACAAATTTGAAAGAAACAGTGGTAGGATGTAGGCAGCTCTGCACCTGGAGTTAAGTTGGACAGCTCCACTGAAATCAGTGGATTAGACCCTCCAGCTGACATAAATCTCCCTGGGACCACTGAAGTTAATCACTAGCCCACTAGTTGGAATAAATTCAGATACTGCTCTTAAAATCATGGTATTACTTTGATTTACAGTCACTGAAGAAGAGTTGCTGTGTTATATACCAAATAAAACAGAAAAATTTGGAATATTTGTAGGAAAATACTGGGAGGGGAGCTATAGGACTATATTTTTTAGCAAATGTCTGAAACTGCTGTAGCTGTTTGAAATACAGGGTGGGCTTGATTTTGACTCTGTCCTTTTCCCAGGCTCAAAGACTATTGAAGTGATGGGGTTTTTTTACCTAAAACTGTCTCTAAAATCAGAGCATAACATGAAGATACCACAGGTATTCACATCCCCTCTATGCTAAGCCAGGAGGTCAGGCTCTACAGGACAGCTATGCAGTGAGGAGGGAGAGAGCACAAAATCCTGAGGGCACATAAGCACAGGAGCATGGTGCTAAATCAGTTTTAACCCTTTTGAGAAGGAAATACCCCGCTCTTGCCCTGCTCCATTGTCCTTTAGGATGGTGAGACTGTAAAAAATGTGAGAAGATTTTGGGTGTACCCTTCTGTGCATTTGCTAGTTACAACCAAGGCTCCTGTAAGGAGTTAAACAAGGTATCTGTGGCGGAGACTCTTCATACCAGTCTAAAGCACATTAAAGAGCTTATGAACTGTCTTCCACAGTCCAGTAATTAAGTACTGGCAGGAAATTGGGTTGCAGCTGTACATAAAAGAAAACTCCAAGATGGTACCTGTTCAGTCTCTCTCATCACTTGCCCCAGTTTTTCCCGGCTTAGTCAAGACCACACTGTTCTCCTCATTTCCATTCCCTAGCTGTTGTAACCAGCTCTGCCTCACCCCTTTAGTTTCCCCAAAGTAGTGAGGGGAGAAAAGGGTATAGGTACTTTTTGGTATAATCCTCCAAGATGTGACTTTCCTCAAGGTTTTTAATTTTCTGATTTACAGGTGTATTTTAGACTCACAGAAAATTTATAATGTTTGGAATCCCTGGCAAAATTCCAGTACTTCCTAAACAGTTTATCTTTTATATCTTTTGCTCTTTACGTCTCTGGAAAGAGAAGAAAGCATGATTGTTGTTCAGGTTATCAATTAGTTAATAATTTTCACTTTTCTACTCTGACAATTAAAGTGTGGAAAGATCTCTTCTTACAAAAGTCAGTCTCTACTTGAATCATTTTTCTACAATAACAGCAAGGTTTGTGTGTACACATTACTGTAATAATGTCAAAGTTCAGTCATACGCAGAGTTTATTAGATTTTGTTTTATTCTTTCCCTTGAATTATTCATTGAATATCTATAATTTCCCAAAGAATAATTTCATAAAGTGCTGCAGCAATAAAACTTTCCTTATATAGCAAACCAATTTGAATGGTATTTATGATGTACTCAAAGGAAAATCAGCCTGTTACATTAATCATGTAAAACTATTGAAAAATTACATTTAATCATTTCTATTTCAAAATAAAACCTGCTCAGAGCTTTAAAACCTGTGTGAAACCTGGAATTAAATTTCATACATTGCCTGCAACAGTAGATATAATTATTCAATACTTCCAGGTTTGTCTGGTGTTCAGTAATCTCTCATCTCATTTTCTCTGAATTGTGAGTTGTATTTATACTTTTTTATTTAGTAGTTTTTGCTTAGAATGTTCCAGATTTAATAAGGAGAAACAGCAAGATATACAAAGCCCTATCCTTTGGCCAAGACAAGCTCAACAGTGAGATGTCTCCTTCCTCAAAGCCAGTTCTGACTCAGGGCACCAGGGCACTGGCACAGCTCCCAGCACCTTCTCTGCTTATCCCAGGCCCTGTGTCTGGAAGAGCCACCCTCCAGCAGTTGTGCTGGCAGCCCAGGGCAGGACACAGCAGGTTTTTACAGAGTATCACAAATTTTCTGTGGGTGACTCTCCATTCAGCACCTGGATGAAGGAAGCAAAGTGGTCCACGAGAGATTATCACTAGAAATGTGGTGATGCTGGGATTGTGAGCAGCTTTAGTAAGACCAGTAAACTCTTTTGAGTACACACATTAGAAGATGAATTCTTCCCTATGCTTGACCTCTGAGAGCATTGAACCACACTGTAACTCAATTTGATCTGTCTGACAACTTAGCTTTCCAGGCTTCACTACACTCTTGCCTGTACAAAGTCAAGAGAAAGTCGAGTCTGAGGACAAAACCTGCTTTTCATTAGGCCAAAAAGCAGAGGTTCTGCCTTGTGTTCCTGGCAGGCTCATATGCACTGTAAGCCAAATCATGCTGACATCTTTCAGATGTTTGAAAAGCTAAATAGGGTGTACTAAGATGCTGCGTATGTGGCATATGAAATCAAATAAAAAATGAGTGTGCATGATTCCTAATGAACCAGAATATATTGTCATAGAGCTTTACCTTTGTCAGGATTGCAGGGACATTCCACAAAGTCAATTCTTCAAAAGCTGGTATCTATAAATAAACAGCCATGTACTTAATTAGAAAATAAATCTATGGAAACATAATAAAGTCTTCATGAACTCTAAAAAGCAAAGCGTGTGTGCATAAAATATATAAGCCCATATATATAGATGAAAATTTTTCAGAATTTTATGGTCTCTACAAAGGAAGCAAAGAATAAACAATTGGTGTAATATTAACCATCTCAGCTTTCAGCTTTGAACATTAATAACTTATTTGAAATAGCTCAGCCTCCTGTGTATGAACCACCCTGTAGTACTTCAGCTGATTCGGATTCTCTTTGTGCAGAAACCTTTTAGCTAATCATTTTCATCTCTGTGTGTCAATAAATCTTGCATCTCTAGGGCAATGACTTTTACTCAGCAAATGTTAAGCAGAAATAAAGCCGCCCAGAACAGTCTAAGCATGAGAATTTCAATAAGAATTCAGCAATATATTGATCCACTTCTCCCCCTTCTGACTTTTCATTACTACGTCACTTTCAGCTCCTGAATTCAATAAGATAAAAGGCTCAAATAGCATGTGACTCATGGACTTCAGCCAACCCTACTAAAATTATTTTCAATGGCTTCTTCCCCAACACTAAACTCAAAAAATGGTCAATAATCTGTTCTTGAAGGGAAGAGTTGGCAATCACAGACTACAAGAGAGTGACTTTGTCTAGAGACAGAATAAAAGGTAGAAATTAGAAAATAAAAAATTAATATTTGCAATAGTAGGAAAACAATGAAAAGTCATGTTTCTATGGATTTCTAAGTGTAACAGTGTAACATATTATTACATGCACGACATTTCCTCCTTCTTGGAAGCCAATTGACTTAGTACCTACATTTTACATTGTTTCTTAAATTAAGTAAAATTTAGCTAAAGTAACTCTTATGTAATTATTTAGAAGGATCTACCGTCTAAAAGCCACTTGGTTGTGTCAAATCACACTTCCTGCACACCAGAAGAACAAGTACGGTTTCCTTCCCCTTAATATTTATCAAAAAGAACCAGAAGATAACCAATAGTCACCAAAAAAAAAAAAAAAATTGAAAACTCACCCTGCCACTAAAAATCGTCATTGAAAACCTTCTCACTACTCTTATTTTCCAAGTTTAAATTCTAGCCCAAACAGATGGCAGAGCCCTAACATCTGAGTGTGGCAAACAGTGATGAGTACCAAAACTTAAGTCCACAGCATAGATAATTTCTGTCTCCACGGTCATCCTGACAACTGAGGAATGTCCAGCAACCTTTCATAGACATTTACTCCTATGGCAACCTGGGAGAGGCTGAGGCACAGATCAGGGAATGGATGTGCCAACAGGATTGGGAAAATCACCGTATTGTTATCACACAATACTGTGCTCTCATCAACACCTATGGACTGTGGCTGAATTAATGTGCAGCTGCATTAACAGTGACTGCCAGAAGAATTAAAGTACATACTGTATAGTGCCATAGAAAGAGATGTTAAAAATTTTTAAATTACGTTCACTGATAAAAACAAGTAATGGTGTTATAAGTTACTTTGAATCACTGCCTTAAGAACACAAATTTCATAGAAGTCAGCACACTTAGCTTCTTTTTTTCCCTTTTTTCTACTTTCCAACATGAAAATGAGTCACATGATCCAACTATACAGGAAGCATTTAAGAAAATAATTATTTTATTTTAAAAAAAAAAAAAAAACAAACATGTAAAATCATTTTCATCTATGTAAGCATGTGAAGTCTGGGCTTCAAGACACATCCATGCCACTGGAGAGCTGCACCTGGCAATATAACAGAATTACTAGGGGCAGCAGTTTTCAGCAGGTTTTGCAGAAAGGTTTGCCCAGACAGCAAATGGTAACCTATAAATCCAGCTAAGGTCTAACACGACCAGTGTGACTGACCATTCTCTGTCAAACAGAACCACAGAACAATTTCACAGAGATGGTGAGTTCTGGGACAAGATCTCTTTTCTTTCAGATAAACAGCAGATCTGCCAGAGTGAGGTCATGATCCAAGATGTACACCCCAACAAGTTTTTCCTGAAAATGCTGCAAAAATTGCAAGGAAAATAAAGAAATTTGGCCGTTGCATGGAGTTTGCAATCCAAAATGTAGGGAAACAGAAAATACAAAGTAAAAGGTAAAATTCACAACCTTGTTACGAAACCTTAGACGTAAAACTTACAGTGTTCATAGTGTCCTGTGTGTTTTATGACAATGGTATTACTTTATTTCCCAAAGGACAGAGGACACATAGTTACATACCTGAAGTTTCCCAGAATACACCAGAATGAAATTCTACACAGCAAAACAGCCACAGGAAAAATTATGTTGGGTTATCACAGACTATTTTTGTCTGCAATGTGTCAGTTTAAACAAAGCTGCATTGAGAATTGGTTTGGAAATTGCATTGTTTTATATCCTGAGATGAAAACAAAACATGGAGTTCAGAATGTCCCACAAACTGAAAATTACAAGCTTGTATCAGCTCCATTCTGTATAAAAAATGCCAGTTGAGCACTGACTGAAACCTCCTCACAGCACTGTTGTAAACATAAAGTGTCAGTAATGCAAAGCAATAAGGGCTTGTGTGCTGCAGTCAGCCAAAAGGTTTCCAATCCAACTTCATAATGGTAAGTTGATCTCACAGCCTCCAAGCATCACTTCCAGAATCCAAGTGTTGGTTCCATTTGTCCTCATACATAACATTCCCACAGAATGCACAGCAATGGGGGCTTTACATAAATATTCAGAAAGGTTCCCTGGTGCACTTACTTTTACAGCACTTCATGCAAACCTGTGTTTTAGTTCATTGATTTTGCCCAGAAAAATACCAGGAATGTTTTTTACTATTCAAGGTAGAAATGGGAAAATGGGCTTAGAGTTGCTTTGCTTGTGTTTAATTACGAACACAACCATATTTTCCAACTTCTTTGACATAAGATTTCAACTTTGCTTTTCATAACAACGAAAATGTCAGGGAGAAAGAAACAGATTCTGATATCCCAATAATTTTTATAATACAGGTGATACAGTGCCAATTAAATTACTAGAGAAGAATGAGAGAACATTTCATGTGGCCCTCTCAAATAAAATTTAAACTCACCCCAGGCTTCTGAGCACTTGAACTATTTTTCAAGATCACACTGCAAATTCATAAACTTAACCATAATAAAAGTCCAAATAATCTGAAGTTTGATGCAGAGTCTTTCACAGATTGCTCCAATAACATTCTCACATAACAAAGGAAATTATGTAATTAGTCATGACAATGGACTTCTTAAAAATGCAAATTTAGCTGCAGTGTCAGTGCACTTTATTAGCTGCAGTTCAGATGCATGAGCTACAAAGTCTGCTGGTTCACTCACTGTATGTGTCCCTTCTGAGACTGGGAAAAAGAACAATCTAATTAGAAATAATCCTGCCAAGAACAAATATCAAAGAAGAAAATCTGGAAGAAAAACTGATTTTTTCCCTACTTGCCAGATGAGTCCATTAACTATGATGGTGACTATGTGGTCTTTATCTCAAGCAAAGATACATTAGGCCATTTCACAACTATTTGGTTATTACATCTTTTAAAAATATTGTGGTATTTTCTAAACATAATGGGACCTGCACAAAACCTGCTGATTGTTATAAAAGCCATACTGGACATGGTGTCAATGCATAGAATATATTTAACACTAAGTAAACTGAGCTGCAGAGGAGAAACAAGTTTTGTTTTATGCAATGTTGTTGCCTAAACTCTAACTCCTGTAATGGGAAATAAAACACTTTTCATTAGGTTCTAGTACTTCCAGCTATTTGGTAATAATGACTCAACAGCAAAGTTTGAAAATAAACCAAATTTTTAAGTGAGCCAGAATCCTGGGTCTTTGGAGATTATCACTGGAGATCAAAGTCAGTAACAAATATCCAGAGCTGAACAGAGAATGTCAGGGCTGTTTTCTTAGTTCATAGAAGCTTCTGAGTTTTATATGGTCTCCCTGCTAATTAAGATTCAATATACCAGTTAGATGTGATCTTTGGTGTCTTCTACACCTGAATAATATTTTCTGACATTTAAGTCAAGCTAAATCAGAGTGTCTTAGTGACAGTAATGAACTGTATACTCAGAACTATATCAAAAGAAGGTTTCCCAGGTTGGGTTTCCTAAGTTTCTTTTGTAAATGCAGAGGTAGCAGCAGACTGAGGTCCTTTTAAACTAACCCCATGACTTGTTACAATATTTTTTTTAAGATAAAAATTGAGTGTATCTCTGTAAAGAAAAACATAAAACCTTCCGAAATCTGGTTTTTATTTCCTATTGTACAGCGTAGTGTTTCGACAAGTAGTACCAAAAAAAAAAAAAAATTCCTTTTTTAAGACTGGAAAGTCTGGGAATTTTGAATTTTGAGACAGAAATTCAGTCCAGCAAAAATCGCTACTTCTGTCAAGGCATAGCTCTTATTTCACAATATTTTCTCTTATCATTATCAAAAACCATAACATCAAGTTCTTTCTTTTGACCTTTACAATGCAATGTATTAGTCAGAAATAACTCAGAGAAAGAGGTGTGTGAAAGACTGTCAGATTCTGAAAAGGAGACCACTGCTTTTAAATTCTTTTTTAGACTGATATTTAAACAACAGAAAAAGTCATAGGTAGGAGAATGTGAAAATTAAAAAGAAGCCACAATAAATCTCATACCATACTATAAATTTTTTCCAGCAAAAATATAAGCCATTAAATTGCAAACTCAGGAATAACAAGTTACTCAGCAGAACTGTAGGGCTCCCTGCCAGCTCTTGAGTCATCACAGAGTGTTGGTGCCACATGTTTCTCACAGCAGCTGAATTTTCATCAAACTCTGCAGTAGAGCAGGTAGGAAACTATCACAGTCAAAGGGAAAAGTCAGGTATGTGCAGACAGTAATATGGATATCACGCTGGTCTAACTATGACCATAACTGGTCATTAATAGGTCAAACCAGTAGAAGGAGAATTAATCAAAAAGTGGGAACATGGCATTTCCTGAGATGCTTCATTTTTGTGTTGGCAAGGCTCAAATTCTGACTATTTTATTCCTAAGCAAGATCACTCAAATCAGAAAAATTAAGCATATGCTAAAGAAAAGTAAATTGTTAAGTGCCACCTATAGAACAGATTTCTCAGACTGCAACAGATACTGAAGATGTCCTTGCCAGCTTGCATGATTCACAAATATTAGATTTTTGTATTGATGGTCTTCTAAAAAAGAGGCAAAAATGTAACATTCCAAATTAATATTTGCTATGTTTTTAAAAAATGCATATTGTAATATTTTAAAAGTTTTTAAATTGCAAGAGGAGAGATTTTCTAAAAAAATAAAAAGGATTGCACCTAGAGATTCAATTTAATAACAGAAGTTCCTGCCCTGTAACTGAAGTGATATATAATTTCCCATGGAGAGAATAGGTACCTCTCACAGTTACATATTTTCATCCTTACATGTTCTCTGCCACTCACTTGGCTGTTAGTGAGTTCATTCAACCCTCCAAATAAGCAGAAAAATACTGAGGTTTTGAGGCAGGGGGTGGGGTTTGTTGGTTTTTTTTGGTGGTTGGTTGGTTGGGGTTTTTGTGATGTTTTTTTTTTTTCTGTTTGTTTTTGTTTGGTTTTTTTGAGGGCTGTAGTTTTCTGCCCATTTAGTCAGATTTAGCTGAATCAGCTCATGGTAAGTGTCAGGTGAGTCCCTGAGCAAAGGGAAAAAGATGAAGGAAGGAACATGTTGATTACAAACAAGCAGAAAAAAGAAGTGACATTGCTCTTTTGGAGGTTGTGAGCTCCTGCTCTGGCTCAGACATATTGCAAAACTTAATAGTAAAAATGAACATCTATTAACCTGGAAGGAAAACATCTGAAGATTCTTTTTTTGTTTCTTACAATTTATCGTAAGCCCCAATTCAATCTCTTTTTCCTATGATCCTTAAGAACAATGCATGTTACATTTGATTTTTCCTGAAATATAAAGGCTTACTGGAATTTTAAATTAAAGTAACAATAAACCTCACAACTATTATCCTGAGGAAATTTCTCGAAGCAAATTCTTACCAGTTTCCTGTGGCTTCTGTCCTGTTCATGAGTATAAATTAAATTTACTTTGCAGAGATTTGGATCTCATATTAATTATTCACTGCAGAGATTGAAATTTTGATTAGCAAGAAATAAAGTCACTTGGTTTTTTGTTTCCTTCTCTAAAAGCAGGGATCATAGCTTTAATTAATGCCAGCGAAGTTCCTCTTCATAAAGCAATGCAAATTTTAGTTAAGACATCAATGTGATCATGACACCATCACCTCTGCTCACTTAGGGAACATAAAGGAGGAAGATAAATACAGAAGGCAGAAATGTGGATTAAGGCCCAAAGCCCAGACCTAGGCACTACCTCCAAACTATCGCAAAACTGGTTTTAATAAATTTCAAAGATACTTTAGGCACAAAGCAAGTATTTCCTTTTGGACTCTGCTCAGTGCATCTCAGAGCTGCTCTAGAAGTAAAACTTTACATAATGAGTTGTCATCGTTTAACCCCAGCTGGCAACTAAGCACCATGGAGCTGCTCACTCACTTCCCCACCAGTGGGAAATCAAACTGACTACTCTGATTCTGATCCAAAATTGAATTTAAAAAGAAGTTAGCTAATTAGGAATCTCTACAGAGTGTCATAGTCAAATTAAAAGAGATCTGTATCAGAAAATATTTTGAAAAAGTTAACTTGTACCTAGATCCATAGTCCCATTATTTTTTTGTATCTGCACCAAGCAGAGGCTAGCCTGAAACAAAGCTGTATTTATTATAAAATTGCAGCCATGCCTATATCAGGAATCAAACTGATTTTTTTTAATTGGCTTTTATAAAATATGAGCACAGTGGTGAGAAAACATAAGTCAGACATAGAAGGGAAAAAACAGAACTTTTTTCTGTTATCCTACATTCCTAGTCTTCCAAATTAGTTCAAAACCTTCTCTCACATCCAGTTAGTTCAGGACAAAATTTTGCTCTTTCCTTCCCTCCGTCTTATTCTGGGATCTATCACATCTACATGATTTCTCAAGCAGTTAAGGATTTTGCAGTTCAGCCTCTACAAATAACAAATAACTGAAATACTTTACTTTCAAAGATACATAATGAGCTGAAGTTAGAAGCCTGTGGCAAATTTAGTTCGTTTTGGTTAATGAAAATTTATAGCTTTCACTGTGAAACATTTTCACTACAACCAGACAATAAAGTAACTTTAACTGGAAGCACTCCAATTCAACAGCAGCACTTCACAATAATTTTTTTAAAACAGTGGCGATAAATATATATCTACTTACCCAAACAACATTAGCTCTGGTTGTGCCAGGCATGATACATGCATTTAGTAATACAGTGAGAAGTCCCTGTTCCAAACAGCCTGCAGCCTACATAGACAAAATTAAGGGAGATAGTGACCGTTCCGTAGAAAGAAAACTAAGGCCAAGTTTGGAATCATAAACAATGTAACTGTCAGGACATAAATAAACTACCCTAGACCAGGGAATAGAACAAAGATCTAAGTTTACCTGCAGTGTCTCAGCCATAAGGCTTCCCCTTATGAGTACAAAGCAGTATCACTTAATTGTAAACTGTGAAGTTTTTTAATCAAGCAGTTTCTCTCTTACATATAAACACAACATTTTCTCCAAAAAGCAAAACCAACTATTTTAGTGACACCATGAAACTCCTCAATGACTTCTTAATTTGCAACTAAAATACAACCAATGTAACAGCCTTTGAATTCCATTTACTCATCTTCTTCCACAGCATGTTCAGGTTTTCTCCTTTACCTGAAATTGGTGGTGGATTTTTAAGAAAGAAAACACCAAGAAGTAACACTGAGGTCCTGGGAGAGGATGCCTGACTGGCAAGAACCATCATAATTGGAACTTTTGGAGATGCACCTGAAATGTCAGCCTGTTGTGAGAGTTCCAAGACAACAGTGGTTATCCACCAATATGATACAGTGAAAGAAAAGATCTTTTCCTTCTGTGTTTACAGACTGCATATGGCAACCCTGACTCAGTTAAAGACCAAAGCAGGGCCTCAGTATTATGTGACAGTGCCTTGAGTGGCCTCATGCCCTCAACCATTATAAAGCATTGATCCAGGGGAGATCAATACCAACATATCCTGGCAGTACTGGAGTTGAGAGCTTATGAATTCTGACAAGATCAAAGTCTGAAGTGATAATTGGCAGAGAATGATGGGATTTTGTTATTGCTCTTATTGTACTTAAAAAACAAACTTGTTTGGTTTATGTTTATTGGAAAAACAACAAAACGCTTCAACTTAAGCCTTCATTACTACATTTGGGCTTCACATTTTTTCTTCCTCACTTCAGTCAATATAGCCATTTTCAGATGAGAGTTTGGGGGTTTTTTTTGCTTTTTAAAAGAGGTCCTGAAAATTTTGCTACAGTTACTAGCATACGAATGCTATTTCTATTTCTAATACTAATAGTTACTAATACTGAAACAATTTCCGACAGCATTCAGGGCAATTTGTAAAATCTTCTGAAATTATTAGACCAAAGAGGAAAAGAAAAAATGGCAAGACCCTGTATCTTAACAGTGGGACGCCAATTACCACTCTCTGTTAACAAAACACAGCCATCTACCAGAGGTGTCTTTGCCTCCCCACTTGCACAAAGTGGCAATTCAATTAGAGGTCTTTTTCTTTCACACTGCCAGAAATTTTAAACAAGTTTCACCTAAAAAGATTAACGATCTCCACTTTATTTCATTGAAGCCATCATTACATTTCTTTATTGCCACCCAAGTTATTATAAATTATGGCTCTTTCACAATTCTGTAACTTTCATCTTTGTGTGCTTTTAAGGTTCACCCCTAAGAAAGTCTGCTGTAGAAAAAGGAATTCTCTTGATTATGTGAGATATTTTAAAGAGATCTGTATTACATCAGGTGAGGTGTCAACAGAAATTTGCTATTGTATGCACTTCTAACAATGCCACCTGTAGCATACTAAATGCATTTGGCATTATTAGACCCTTCTAATTTTTCTTTCCTAGCTGAAAATTTTGTCATGGTTCCTTGGTTGCTCTGTTTCTCTGTATTTGAGGAAGGAAGTTACATCTGCCTACATGACAGTATCATCAGCACTCAAGGTTAATGTGTGAGTCAGGAACAGTATAAATTGAGGATCTAAACAGAAAAAAATTGAAATAATAATTTCTAGATTTCTGGGGAGGTTCTGCTGTTGGGCATATGAGCCTTCAGTCTACACCCACATCTTGTTTTCTTTATATTCTCTTCATCTAAGGATGGCTATTTCAGATACAACTCCTAATTACAGCGTCTCTAATCCAGAGGTTACTAGAAGCTTTTGGGATTTACCAAAGCAATGCTTCCTTTTTGTATTTCTGGTCTTTTTTGCCCCTATGCTGGTATGATGCCAGGAGCCCCTATGATGGAGAAAAGATGGAAAGAATGATCTTAAAGATAAAACACTCCAGTAGTAACTCTGTCATCTGTTTTGCATCATCTGTTTGCACATTTGCCATGTGGAGCCTCTGTGAAGAGCTCAGGGCCGGTCAGAAAACTGGGGTTTGAAGAGGACATCCATATAGGAAGTGATTCTCCCAACACACAGTTTGGAAAATATGAGCTGTTTCAGTACATTAAATCAGCAGAAAAACTATTCACTTATGTTGTATTAGTTTTCTGCTTACTCAGTGCACTGAAATGGCTCAGCAAGCCAGTGGCCAAGGGAGCTGAGGAAGGGTTTGGCCAGAGGCAAGAGGTGGCAAGAAGGCAGCAAGGAGTCAGATCGCCTTGGGGTGCTACAGAGCCCCAGCCCGCATTTCCTGCTGCTTTCACCTGCCACTGGCTTGTCAGGAGGTCAGATGGGGAGCAGTGCTCTGTAAGGAAATGGGAACACACAGCTGCAGAAAAAGGAGAACAGCAGCACTCCAGTGGCCCTTTAAACTAGTTTAAACCACTAGTGACTACTGCCCTACGTTTTTCAGTTCTGTTTCCAAAGGTGACATGCTTACATATGATTAATTCTCTCAAATGGATTAGTGAAGATATTTCAAAAGGATTTCTGGTGAGAGATCACTAAGCAATCTCACTGTTAATATCTAACCTGCTCACTCAAGCTTCCATCAAGCTTGGAAAGGCCTGGCAAGAGCTAAGCCTAACCTGTAATATGAGAGGAACTGATAACAGAGACATGGTGAAGCTGAGCTGCACTCGTGCATTAACCAAAAGCTCAGATTTTCCTTTGATTCAGTCAATAACTAAGGTGCTTTTGTACATCTGCGAAAAACCTCATTCATTTTTTCCCTTTTTCACCCCATAAAAATTCCTATTGAATGAAAGGGTCTGGGAGTTATTCCTAAGTGTGGTATACCAAATTTAAATTACAGCTCTGCAAGGAAAAACACTCTGAGGAAGGAAAGGAAAGGAGAGAGAATATATTGTTTCTATTTAAAACAAAGAAAAATCTAGCTAAAGATTTATTGACTTCACTTTTGGTTTAAGCTCTCTAAATATCTTACTAATTAGTATGCAGTGTCACTCACAGAGAAATCAGAAAATGAGAAAATCAAAGGCAGCAGAAAAGTCAGGAATTGCACTTCTCACACCACTAGTTAACAATCTTTTCCAACTCTGCACCTCACAGAAGGGACTCAGTCATAAGACCTCAATTCTTTGTGGAGAAACCTGAGCCAGTTTGTGTCACATTGTGCCCTCAAGTGCATGAGTACAGTGTCACCAGAACTGCATGCAAGCACCTAAATGTTCTTTAGTTTGTAGATAATGAAGTACATTTTTTATGAACTTCCAGTATTTGCTTTTGAAACATGATTAAAATTACTACAGTGTTTTTGTATGGCATAAAGGTGCTTTTCTAAACTTGTCTAGGGAGTATATAATGTATTTCATTGGCTGATATAATAACTAACAACATTTTCTTATGCAATTTGCATAATTTCTGCTACACTAATAGAACAATGAGCCCATTTCTTCAGTTAATTAAGTCACATATAAGTATTCTCATGTGTGTTAGTTGAAAAATGCATTAAGTAGCAAAAATGTCAGCACATTTCAAAGATACTGCATTCATACCTTACTAGGATTCAGCCTGTAATCACATTTATAATTCCTTTGACCCTATGCCCCTGAGTCAAGCCAATTTACAGCACTTTTATAAAACCTTTAAAATTTTGCTTGATACAAAAATGTCTGCATGCAATAGTAGGAAGAATTAAAAAAAAATCTAGTAAGAACTAAAAAAACAGGAAAGGGGGGAAACAAAACAAACCACAAACAAACAAAACACAAACCAACAAAACAGATAAGCCGTGAAAAACGTACCCAAAACCACACAGGTCATGAAGTCTAGAAATTAAACTATTCAAACACCGTGCTCTGATTTCTAATTTAGTCTGTAGACTGGACCAAATGGTACCCTTTATCCAAACCTTCCTACTCATAATGTCCTTGAAACATTATGTAACAACTACTAACAGAAACAAATTTTTTTCTAAGATACTAATAATTTCATAATCCCACATGAAACTCTAGAACTGGTAAATGACCCAGATACATGAACTGGTAGGATTGCATTATTCTGTTAGAGAGCATTCCTGGACACCCATTCAACAGTCACAAATTGAAGCTCCTGTAAAAGAAGTCAAGCAACTTTCCCCCCGAGGTCTCTATTAGCACTGCCTCTATCACAGAGCAGCTTCAGGGGTCGCTCAGATGAGTATCTTAACTTGTTTCTTCTCTTTTTCTTGGGACCTCTCCGGTATTTTCTCCGGTGGCTGCACAACGTGGTTTGCCGGGCGTTAGAGGCTGCTCTGTGAATAAAGTGGTGCCATAGCGTCACCTACTGGGAAGTTCTGCCTCTGCCTCTTTTTACAGGGCCAACAAATGTTAAATGACTAAAATGAAAATTGGTGTGTTTGTTTTTTACCTTCTTTCTGATACTCCACATTCCAGTCCTCAATACTCTTATTAGAAGATTTTTTTTTCTAAAAAACAGGCAATAGTTCAGAGGACAACAATAAATACACTGGACTTTTCTTCAGACTGTCATGTAATGTGTATCTGGTGAGTATTTGGTCTTCACTGGCTGATTTCAATTTTTGCTGAGTAAGTAAGTTGCTGTGCTTTTGATTCCATGCCAACATCTCAATGTAAGTTTGTGTTCCATGTTTTACTGTCTTTTCCTTTATTTACTACAATGACACACATTTGCAGCTATAAATATTTCCATGTCCTCTTAGGGACTCTTAACGATTTTAGAAAGGAGTTTCAAACAGATGATTCTGTCAGTACCAATGAGTTTTTGCACGGATGGCACTAGTTGGTGCAGTGGGATCAGGGAGCATAAAGTTGTGGTTTTAAAATTTTAAAAAAATTATTTGACTCAATACAGCTGCAATGACACAACTGGAATTTTTGTTTTTCTTTAAATCATTTTTTGATTAAAAGTGGTAGGAAAGTATCTTTACTAATTAGCTGCACTAGAGGTAGAACAACAGCTAAAACTGTCGTCTCTAATTACTTAATCACTGCTATAATGGAGGAATTTATTCTTGGTTTTGGAAAGTATTGAGGGTTTGGGGGGTTTTTTGATGATGTCCTAAAGGAAACGTTCTCATTTCCTAATAGTGTTTTGCCTCGAGTGGCACTCACTTACCCCAGCAGCCACAGGGAAGAATATTTTAGTGGTTTGAGGAATGGGGAGGGGGAGAAGAGTACAAGGAACTGCTTATTGCTATTTGATGCTGCTGCAGTCACTGGGAGGTGCCTCTGGATGGCTGCACAGTGTCCATGCACAGCTTCTTGCCTCCTGCTTGCACAAAATGGTGCCTCAGGACTTGTGGACACAGCTCTACTCAGCAACCACTGAATTCCTCTCAACAAATACTGTCATTTGTATTGCTCTGTAAAGCCTCTATGATATTCTGTCAAACACATAACACACCAGGGTTTGGGGGTTTTTATGTTATTCCCAACTACAGCCACACTTGGTATTTATTCCTACCAGCCTTTTAAAGGTCAAAAACTCAACTAGATCATTTGTAATATAATCTGTTTTGCTGACTGAAAAAGTTATAGGAATGTGAAGTATTAATAACAGCTAATCACAAAAGTTTACCCTTTAGCACACAGTGGTATTTTGCAGGTTTTAAATATTTATAATGTGTGATTAACTTGAAATGTTAAATGGCAAAAAAAAGTTTCTTAAAACATTGTCCCAAAAAAACTATGAATATGAGATAAAGAGGAATTAACCAAAGAAATAGTCTTGCTAAGTATCATTGAATAAGAATTGAATTTCTCCTATTCTGAAATTATCTTCCATTCTGCTAACCACACTTTTGTATTAAATGTACAATTTCCTGATTAAAATAGGAATTCTTTCAGAATAACCTTTTTCTATACTTTGAATTCACTATTTTTTAGGTATTTCAAAAGTGAATTTTTATTCTGTCACATAAGAATACAAAGAAGAAGGAGGGACAGCAAAACCAAACAAGGCCATGCAAGATCTGCATGAAAAAAGAACTGAACTTTCCTTATCTCAGCTTCATAATGGTATTTTGTCTTTAGAAGCACCTTGATTTCTAGGGTTAGGAAAAGCAAAATGTAGTAAGTGGGTCACTTAGTCCCCTGACTAACTTTCTGATAAGCCCTAATTATTTTAAGTATTTTTGTGATTACACAGAACTGACATTTATGGCAGACCTAAACTAGCCACAAAATGGGCTTTCAAAAGAAAACATTGTTCATCTTCACTTGAGTAGCAACAGCTGGCCCAGTGGTCTGCAAAAATAAAACTGGTGAACTATCATCATCTGCAGAAGACAAAAATAAACCCAATCTCAAAGCTGAAAGTAAATAGAATTATTCATGCATAGTGTTCCTCCTTGATAAATCAGGGAACCAAAACCAAAGTTACGTCACTCAAGGTTTTGAGTTTCTAAATTTTTTTCTTTAATGTGTTTAAAGCTGTATTCTGTAGTAACTTCACCCTCCTTGCCTGCCCCAAATGACTCCTTAGGAAACTGTACTCCGTAAACAAAACAAATCTCTTTAATGCAGGGCTCCCTTAAAATGTCACAAGACTTCTTGCTTGCTTTAAAATAAAAAGTGTGAGGACAGAGGGCATTTAAAGCAATCAGTGGTTGATTAAGCAATTTTGACCAAATAGTAGTAAGTGAAGCACAATTAAATCATGTGTAGCAAAAGTTTTAGCACATTTATTATGCACAGTATAAAACTTTCCTCATCAGACACTTGAAATAAAATGATTAAATTTTTCTTTAATAGTAACATAAGAAAATATGATCACAGACTATGTAATAGCTTCATATTTTTAGAAAACAGCTCATTGTGAGACTGTAAAGAGGAGTCTGAGGCATCGTTGTCTTAAGGGAGCAACATAATGAAGTAAAGAGGAGCCTTGGTTAACTCTTATTTTCTCAGTCACAAAACTTTTATGCCCTATTCTTCAGATGCATTGGGGAAAAAACCCTAATATTTTAATGCTTAGAATTCTGCTTCTAGCCACGACAACTTTCTCTGCCCTGACTCTGATACTGGCTAATTAATGAAAGGCAGAAAATCACTACCACGTCTTACTTCTGTCAAGAGGTATATTCATATATTCAACTTCAAGATAGCAACCCACAGAGCCGAGCTATTCCCTTACAAACAGCCCAATACTGCAGGAGTCCACAAGATGGAGCAGAACTTATCTCTAGCAGCCTTTAGCAAAAGTAGCTTAAAGCCTATACTTAGCTCATCTGAATCATGGGTGAATAAGAGGCTGCTGATCTCTGAATTCTCAACAAAAATATAAGAGCTTCCATGTGCTCTGTGCAACACAAGTTGTTAAATTCTCAGTGTCTAAGAAGCCAAGAAGACAGAATAAATCATAAAGCAGCTTATATAAGGAAAAAAAATAAGATATAGACCTGAAGATTTATATTGCTGCAAGACTAAGGAAATTGACCTTCAACTCTCCTATTCTCTCGTCCTTCTCATATTTCTTATCAAAAAAAAAAAAAAAAAAAAAAAAAAAAAAAACACACAACAAAACAAAAAAACAACAAAAAAAAAACAAAAAAAAACCACAAAAACCCACAAGCAAACCAAAAACACAACCCACAACAAAACCCAAAAGACTTTCCCCTATATAGCACAAAAAGTTCATACGTAGCACCTAAAGCCTCGTGACTAAACGAGTGGCATATCTCAAGCACATGCAAATGCTGGATGAAAAAGCAATTACCAAGCCATACATCAGTAGGCTACATCAATATCTGAGGCACACAGCAAGATCACATTTTCATACTGGGGTAATTTCAGTTCCCCTTCACGACAGGTCTTTCTACCAACCACAGCCCATCTACATGAATGCAGTGGCTTTACTGAGTAGCTGTGTTTCCGTGTCAGTGGCGAGGACAAGCCCTTTGCACAGCACTGCACCTGTCATACCAATCCTCACTCTAAGTTACAACGACGTGAATCACAGGCAGGGTAATAGAGAACTCTTAAAACTGTCACAACTTAACTGCGTAAATCTGAGATGTCAAAACACATTAAATTTTTTATTGAAAATTATGTCTGGGGACACAGATAGCAGTAAAAACCTGTCGTTTTTATTACTTTCCTAACTTGTTCAAAGGTAAACTCTTTCGTCATCTTTCAAGCCCTTTAACTCTTAACACCAATCGAAGTGCTCAGTCCTGGCCGGGCTTGCAGCCCTGCCTCTGTGCGCAGCTGCTTCACGCTGCCTCCGGGACGTGCCCTGGTTCCCGGGACCTGCCCGGGCTTCCACAACTGCCCCGGTTCCCGGTTCCTGCCCGGGCTCCAGCACCCGCCCCAGTTCCCGGTGCTCTCCTGGTTCCCCCCCCTCACCCGGGGCGGGGGTGGCTTCCTCGCCCCTGGCCGCGGTCATGTGACCTGTCCAAGATGGCTGCCGGGGAGCGTGGCGCCGCGCCCGCCGCGGGAAAGGAGGAAGACTTTGAGATTATTGACAAAAAACAGCTCCCTGACGCGGCCGAGCTGAGGAACGAGGAGAAGGCGAAGCCGGAAGAAGGGAGGTGGTCCGGTCCGATCTTGTCGCTGGCCAAGAAAGCCTCGGAAAACTTGGCGCTGAGCTATAGCAGCGCCCTGAAGTCCGCATCCCTGGTGGGATTGGTGTCCAAGCCCGGCAGCAGTGACAGCCCGGCAAACACAAGTACGGCTCCGCTTCTTTAGTAAACTCGCTTTTGTGGTGCGCAAATGAGTTCGCTCCCGTAAGTGCTGCTGGGTCGTGTCAGTGGTGCATGGGTGTTACTTTGAATTTCTTTTTATAAGATGCTGCAGTTTTGTATTGTAGTAAAATTAAACAAGCGACACAGATGTAGAACTTCAGAAATGCATTATAATCAGAAGAAACCTAAACTCTTATATTTGAGAAATTTACTTTTGTTTTATTTGCTGCCTTTTCTCCTTAAAGCTCCCCTCACCAGCAGCCTGGCTGCACTGAGAGATCTCTCAAAATTCCATATCCTCGCTTGTGTTCCCTGCTAGTTCCGGGAAGGAATTCGCTGTAACTTTCCTGTCAGAGACTAGACAAGCAAACTAAGATACAAATTTGTTATAAGTTACTTTTTAACTATATTACAAATGCCTTTTTAACCACGATTTCCTTTGTTCGACATTGGCATTTGTGGATCTCGCAGCCCTACAGATTTGTGGAACAGGTCTCTTAGAACTGAATTAAAAGGTTTTTAGTTGAATCATATGGGAAATAAATTTCAGTAATATTCATAACATAGGGGAAAAAAAAAAAACATTCAAATGCAGCAGAAATTGGGCCTGGAGCCTTGCACTCCAGAGTCTCAGACTCGTGTTTAATTGTTCTGGAGCACTGGAGCTCAGCTTTGCTCTGTTTGGTGCTGACCTTTTTGTTTTTAATGGTACTGAGTATTCAAAGGGAAGTTCCATGGGGCTGAGTTGGGACAGCATGGGGAAATGTTGCTGCTGATGGACTTCTTAATTTCTTGTGAAAATTCCTCAGTGTTGCATAGTCAGAGTTGAAGATTAATTGTCCTGAAAAGATAGACTCTTTTCTTTTCCTGCGTCTCAAAGTCTCACACCAAACTTCTTGCCAGTTTGTTTCCTAAGTGCCCATCTTGTGCACCTGGGATCTAACCTGACAAAGTGCAGAATATCCCATTTTCTCTGTTTGCATTTGGAATAACGCTGTGAATAGATGTAATTCAAAACAACATACAGCATTTGGCAGGGAATAAAATATTCTCTTACTTGAAATGAAGCTCCTACACTTAATGGAACTTTTACCATAATCTTTCAGCTTCTTCCTTGTAAAGTAGGGAACATACCACCACCTCCCTAAATTGTTCAAAGGATTTGGATAATATGTTGATGAGTTTTATGGAAAATTCTGTACAAAAAATCTATTAATAACTTTATATGAAATGTGAGCAGGCACTAAGGCACCTTTTCTACCTGTTCAATATTATTTACTTTTGACCAAGCACTATAAATTTATTTTAAAGCAGGTATTTTTAAGAAATAAGCCAAGGCCTGCAAGGCTACATGTGGAAAACTTGGAGCTTGTTCCCTGCTGTCATCTTTTTCCAGAGATTGTATAACCTCTACCTGCTACTTCAGATCTGTTGATCACATGTTCTAAACATAAGCCCCATCCTAAAACCAGTGTCTGCCACTGAGGAAATTGTGTCCTACCTTGCAGAGAGGCCTGAAGCTTCAAATCTAAAGAAAACAAATCAAGAAAGACTTGCAGTCCCAAAGGCCAAGGGATGGAGAACTGTGAGCTTTTCTTTGTGCTTCAGTGTTTTCTGACTTTGAAGTGTGCTGAATAATTACAGTCAACAAGGCATGTGGCTTCAAAAAGATGTTGAAACAAATCTCTTGAGTTGAATTAGATACAAAATGGTGTGACTGCATTCTTAAAGATTGCAGCATCATGTCTGTTATCTTTTGCACTGGGGTAACCTGGTTCCTAATCTGTGATGCTTGGCTTTGGTAGTGTGTCTAATACCTGTTTATTTTGCATGTACCAACCTGCACAGTTTTGCAAAATATGTACTTGACTGTGTAAATTTGCAACAGTCTAAAAACTATTGTTCAGGTAATTATTTAACTCCATGCAAACGCATATTAAGACGCTTCTTAGTTTAAAATTGTGTTCGTAAAGAGAATTTCATTCATGGTATTTTATTTTTTAAGTCTTGTGGGTAATACGTATATCTTGAGCAAGGCACAGAGGCAAAGTATTCCTGATAAGTAAAAATTCAAATTCAAAAAACCGTCCAAATGGTTAGTATTGGTTTGAAACACCCCAGAAAAGTCACTGGTTTTCTGTTTGTGCAACTTTTTTTCCTGTTCCTAATGTATAACCTGACAATATTGAGATCAAAATTCTAAATATTATGGTGTATGGTGCTTTTAATCCTGAACCTCATGTCAACACATTATATACAGTTTTGAGGCATCCATTGGCTATAGACAATATACAGTATACTCTTTTTATATATATGTGTGTATATAGTATACTGTATATTGATTATATACACTATATACTACTGTATATAGTTTATATAGTATATATACAATGAACTATACAGTAGCCTGCAGAGATTGCAGCATTTTGTGTGTATTGTAATTATTAAGATCAGTTAGATTAGAATGACTGTTTTCCTTCTGCTGACACAAGGAGGAGTTTTGCTCATTTTTAACCCTAAATTACATTGTGTGCACGAAAAGGAAGGTAAAATTAAGGCCGAAGAGACTTTTGCACGATCTTAAAAACAGTGTTAACCATCTTGAGTGTGACTGACACAGGGTTGGGGCTTGTGCCACTGCTGTTTCTGCAGTGTGGCTATGTGTGACTCACAGGTGACAGCAAGACTGTCCTACTGAAACAGCAGTGACTTAAAACATGATTTTGGTGGCCACTGGGCTGTGGTTGGCCGTTGCTGTCAGAGTGTGTAGGTGCCTTAAGGAGCAAGGGGGCTGGTCCCAGTCCTGGTCCCACTCCCCCTGTTGTCCCAAAACAGGTTCTTTCACTTGGTCTGCAAGAGGCCAATCCAGGCACGGAGTGGAGGGATTTGATTTATTTACAGAGAATGGGGCTGGGTGTTAAATCCACAAACCCAGCACGACTACCAAAACTTTTCACTATTTTAGCAAACAAAGGTATTAATGTTCATTGGCTACAAAGTCCTGAGTTCTCTTATTAATTACTATTCTATCTTCTATTGGCCAATGATGTCCTCGCTTCTCATGCTCATTAGTCCACATGGCTCAGTTTACCTATTCTTTTGGATCAGTGGGTTTCTTGGGGTCAGTGGTCACAATCTGCCCCTGCTGGAATTACCTTCTACCCACTTGGAGCTGATTGAGCACAGGTGCTGAAATGGCTTTACGAGTTTCTTCCTTCTTGGGGATTCTGCCAAATGTCATAAAATCATAGAATATGCTGTGTTGGAAGGGACCCACCAGGATCACTGAGTCCAACTCCTAGCCCCTTTTACATGATCATCCCCAAGAGTCACGCCATGTGTCTGAAAGTGTTGTACAAATGCTTCTTGAGCTCTCTCAGGCTTAGTGCTGTGACCACTTCCATGAGGAGCCCATTCCAGTGTCCCACCACCCTCTGGGTGAAGAACCTTTTCCAGATCACAACCTAAACCTCCCCTGACTCAGCTTCAGGCCATCGTTGCGGCGCATAAATTCTGCATTCTTTGAGTCCACTCCCAGTGCTACATCCTTTTCTTAACCACCCCTAGGTCTGAGGTCACTGAAGCATGTCCGGCCCTAAACCTTAACAAGGCAATTCTACCGACAAATGATTCGCCCTTTTAACACCTGAGCGTCACTTACAGCTTGCTCGTTAGCCGATGTTTCACGGGTTAAATCACCTTTCCTGTTGCTTAGGCTTGAAATTGTACAAAGCTCGGAGAACATCCTTTCTTAAGTAAATCTGTACATACTCCACATTTTGCAGCACGCCCCGGCCGGGACGAGCCCGCCCCGCGCCCCTCACACAGCTCTAAGATGGCGGCC